>PVLD010005075.1:98484-116804 GCA_004027595.1 Dinomys branickii | reverse complement strand
GATGGCCCTTTTCATCAGTTCGTTTTTTCTCCTCCCTCATCTCCGTTGCCCTACCACTCAATCAGTCATCTTCCCTGTGATAATAACTGTACTCCTGGGTTTATCTATATCCTTGGACTCTCACCTTGGGAAGAGATATAGCTGCCTCAGACTATACTATAACATACAGGGGTGTATACAAACTGCCATGGTTGGAGGTCGGAAAGCACATATGCTCACAGCGGACCGCCCGGCTCTGCCCTGTTGTCATGCTACGGGTGGGCACTGCCCTATACTCTTAATGTCAAAGTCATGAAGAAAAAAAAAAAAAAACAGAACAATTTTTAAATGGTTTGGGTAAAAAAATGTATTTGTATGGATAGGGAGAAAGAGAGATACGAGAACACTGTCCCTGATTGGTTCCAGGACTACCAATCCCTAACCACAGGTACCAAAATCTACAGACATTCAAGTCCCTTCTACAAAATAGCAAAGCATTTGCATATACTCTGCACATCCTCCTGAACACTTTAAGCCATCTTTAGACTATTATACATAATACAATGTAAGTATTCTATGTACTGCTACTGTACTACATTAAAGGGTGATAAGAAAAATAAAATCTGCAGCCGACCCTGGACAGACTCGGAGCTGATGCAGTTTACAAAGCCGCCATCCCGGCATACGCGGCCAGTGGGCCCTCACTGACCGTGGTCCTGCTAGGGAGTGTGGTTGGGCACGGCCCCTCTGAGGGGTGCGGGAAAAGGTGCCCCGCCATGCTGACATGCCACGGTGCCCCACAGACACGCCGCACTTGGGGCACAGCTGCCACAAAACACATGGAAACGCCTAGAGGGTGGGAAAATGCCGTGGACACTGGAAAATCACGCGGTCCTGCTGCACTAGGGCCCGCGGCCCCGCCCCCGCCCTGAGATCCCTCTCCCTCAGCTGCGCCCCCGGAGGCTGGCCCTCCAAGAGCCTAGATGCCGGACCTAGGGAAGAAAAACCAAAAACCACGAGTCAGCAAGAGCGGCCAGAGACAAGAGAAAAACAAAACAAAAAAGCAGTTCTGGCGATCAAGAGATGACAAAAATATTCTAAGTCCTGAGAAACTTCTCCAACTGTCTCAGGGACCATTCACCATGTGTTTCTAACAACAATGGGCTGGGCCCATAGGCTTCAGGACTCACCCTAAACTACTAATAGGAGCACCAAGAGGGTCTTTACACTGCTTGCATATATGAACCTTGTAAAACCCCACAGCATCAAACTACACGAAAAGCAGCAATCTGGAGCCTGAGAGACAACATACTCTACACAGCAGACCCGAGAAAATCCTCCAGTTCTCTCCTTGAACTAATAACTAAACTTAGTACACACCCCGGACTACCACAGTGAGCACGGGTGGGGGAGACCTCACGCCCTTGTGCCCAGGAGCGTAAGTGCACCCAATGCCCAGCCGCAAGGGCAGGAGCAGCAGCACTGGAGATCGAGAGGTGGGAGGAGGCGAAGGCATAGAATAAAGAGCAGGCCCGCCTCTCTAACTGGGTGGGAATAGTCTCCAAAGAGTCACAGGACGCCTACGGAGGGGACACCAGTGGCTTCGGCGGGGAGCTTGGCAGCCTGTGTGGGGAGAGGCCTCCCAGTCTGCCCAACCCGAAGCTGCAGCCACACCAGGGCGGAGCCAGGCGGTACGCTCCGCCCTTGGGAGAGCCGGTCTCCAGGGCGGAGCCAGGCACATGCCCGGCCCTCCACAAAAGCGGCCCTGAAGACTCACCTGAGCCTCTGAAGGCGGACGCACCATATGGAGGCAGAGCCTGGCGGTCCACTGGGTAAGCCCGCCTACTTGACCAGAAACCCGACGGCTGAGAGGGCTTGCCAATTATAGTCTTTGAGGATGGGCACTTCTCTAACACCTGCGGTAGCAATTTGTGAACACCCATGTTTTACGCAGCACAATTCAAAGCAGCCAAGTCTCTCCCCAATGGGAGAGCACGAGGAAGTAAATAAACCAAAAAGTACAGTTACTACAAACGGGAAGATGACTGACAGGGTGGTACAACAACGAAGAAGTGGAGTTAACTAATTAATCAAACGAGCCATCACTTGTATAACTGAGTAACAAAGGCAAAGATAACATTATGTAATACAGCATCTAGAGTCAACTCCCTATTATTTTTTTTCTGTAATTTGCTATTTCCTTAACTGTTTTTGTGTTAACAAATGCAACGATAACATTATGTAATACAGCATCCAGTGTTAATTCCCCATATCCTCTATAATTTAGAATTTCCTTTACTGTTTGTTTTAACAAATGCAAAGATATTATGTAATACAGAAAAAAAAAGAAAAAAATCTGTACATTTTTAGTGCAGATTTAATTTTACTTTGCAAAATATCTTCTATCCATGTTTAATGGAATCCAAACACGCACAGCCTACACATACTGAAAACAACTGCATCAAAAAAGCAGAAGAACATGCTAATAATTGATGTATGTGGACAGAAAACACAAAACTGTGTACTACTGCTGTGACTTTCCTTTAAGGCTGAAACTACATCAGTGTAAAAACTGATTCTGATGGTTTCAAAACACGCAGTCATGCATTCACTCAGGTATCGAACTCATGCTCTCATGCCTGCCAGGCAGGCACTGTGCTGCTGAGCTATATCCCCAGCCCTCTAATGGTTTCAAAGCCTAAAGAAATTTAGGGGAAATTTTTATACAGTTTGGAAAATTATTGTTCAGTGCAGAGACATATGAATTTTAATATATGACACATATTCAGCAATAAAGTCACAGGTAGAAGGAAAAACCTTTTTAAAGATGTTCTTTCATGGCAGATTCCTTTGGTGCTGGAAGTTGAACCTACAGGTCCCGCATTTGCTAGGCAAGTGATCTACAGTTGAGCTATACTTCCATTCCACTTCTAAAAATTCATTTTTAAAATGGTTTCTTGCCAGGTATGATGGTACATGCCTGTAATCCCAGTACTTAAGAGGCTGGGACAAGAGGATTGCTGTGATTGCTGTGAGTCTGAGGCCACCCTGTACTACATAGTGAGTTTAAGGCTAGCCTGAACTACATAATAAGACATGCTGTCCCAAACAAACACACACAAAATTTGTGTATGAGTTTCCTTTAAACAGTAATTACTTTCTGTTTGTTGCTAATACTACCCTGAAAGGTTGTATTTAATGTATTTTTGTTTTTTGAATGCCCTACAAGGTCAGATATTATTTATCGCAAAACACCACAAGGAAACTTAGTAAATTTGGCACTTTGCAAAAGTGAAGTGTACACCTCTTCTTAAGGTTGACAGCACCCAGAAGTATTCAATAAGTCATTTACTGCAACTGTGTGGTGTAAAAAAGATATCTTTCATAGTTACTTCATATAGTTATTAGGTATGAATGAGTGTTTTACCATATTTTTTTTTAAAAACCTTGTTTTTATATCATTAACTACATTGAAATCATCCTGTAGTACTTTTGACATTGTTGACTTCTAAACTGTTTGCTTCCGCAGTGTAACTATGGACGATGCAATAAACGATTCTCACTTTTGTAACTTTCCTCGTAAGTGCCCTCTCCCCATCCACCTTCCCTTCCTGCTGCACCCTTACCCTTCTGCTCTTGATTTTCTGCATTAAAACAACCGCTTCTTTATTGTGGCTTTTAGTAGAATTAACGTAGTTTTCTAGAAATGTTTTCCTTAAACTTTTATTTGCTTATGAGAACGCATCTTCCTGGGTAGTTTTCCTTTAGTAACCCACCAGGAAGTAGTCCGCTATGAGCTTTATTTTTGAAAGAGCATTTTGCATGAAATCAGACAAGTTAGAAACACCTGTGCCTGACTAGGGACTGTGGAGAAAGTGGAGGAGTAGGAAGAAACGACACTCTCCATGATCAGAATCCAGGCTGAAAAGTAATAACCTGGGGTAGAAAATGAGGAGGAAGGTGGACTTCCAGGATCCACCAAGGATTTGATGGGAAAACTGGAACCTGTAAAGAAGTTAAAGAGGCCGAACACAATGTGGAAGAAGGACAGTGCAATCTACACTTTCTCCCTGGCCCCTGGGTCATGAGAAGTTTAGAACCTACAGAGTTCAAGCGCAGGCTCCAGAGGCCTTCAGGGAGGAGCAGTGGGACAGATTGCTGTCTGCTACGGCAGCTGGCGCAGCTGGCGGGTGACTCCAGTCAGTGTTGGTTACACCCACTGGGAAGAGTGACTGGACACCAGTCCTAGGAGGGGCTGACTGAACCTGAGACTCAGAGCTTCCAGTATTACACCCCCGCGGAGACTGGCTGAAGGACAGCCACAGGAGACAAGCTGTCAGGGAGCTGTGGTCAGGCTAGCAAGAGATGCCCAGAGGGGTTTAAACTAAAGGACGCAAGTCCCGCCCCAAGGGCCACAGAACAGGCTCAGCTGGAATTGCTCCGGCACCCTGAGGGAATCCTGCTGCCTGCAGGGACTGCATCCACACAGACCTGGGGTCTGACTGCCTCCCTATCTAGCAGCATGCAGAGGGACACATCGTGAACTGCACACTATCCCACAACTGTACACACTGGAAAACCACAGGTTCAAAATCACAGAGAAACGTTTCCTTTCTTTTCCTTCCTTTCTGTTTTTGTTTTTCTGTGTGTGTTTAGTTTTTCTTTGGTTCTGTTCTTTGTGAGTGTAATGCTTTCCGTATTGTTCTTCTCTTCTTTCCTCCTCACAAGCCTCTGGAGGCTTGGGGGTCCCTCTGTCCTTTGTCCTTGTCATGTTTTGTTCTTATCTCACGTTGATGTTCTCTCTTCTCTAGGACTTCTTCTCTCTTTGATCACTTCTCTCTCATTGTTGCTCTCTGTAGTATTTTTCTTTCCCTCTTTTTCTTTTACCTTCTGTTCTCATCAGCTTTTTTCTCTCACCTTTAACAATTTTATAGCCACTCTCCTACACCCCCCAAAACCACTTCTCTCTCCTCCTATCACAGAGTTTAAGGTTTCTCTTGCATTCCCCCATTCCCAAACCCTGTACACGAAACCCATAAAGCTTTGTTATCTTTTGATAGTTAACTCTGTAATATTATTGTTGAATTCTTTTCTACCACATGTAGAGATATTACTGTCAGCTCAGTACCTGGGTTGTTTAATGTTCACGTCATTACTGCAGACTCTTCTCCTAGGATGGAGGGTGCTGCGTTCTTGGTTCTTACCACGCACCACTCTCTGGTTTGCCTTTGACAGTTACTGTAGATGACTCACTTGATGTTAACAGGGTCACATGACTGTCGCTACTTCTCTCACCAGGCTAACATTAACAGTACTGGAGCACACTGCAAGAGAACTTAGTTACTGAGCTAACTACACTACATCCTCTCCTCAAAAATAAAGCACGGTGGTCAGACCTTGGTGTTGTGGCGAAGGATGATGGCTAGCCAAATCCAAAGAACACCACTGGGAAGCAGCACTAAAGAGAGCTCTGTATTAGCAACGAAGTCTTTACACTATAAGCATGTGCAAACCTTCGCACAAAACAAAGCTATAAAATGCCTCCCCAAATTCTGGAGGCCAATCAAGGGGGCACCAAGGGGCACAACAGCATAAGCCACATACCTGTATTATTACTCAATGGAGAGCAGTTTACAAAACACACCATGAGGCTCAATGAGATACTTGATGAGATTAGAGAACCGTGCCAATAAGTGATGCATATACACTCCCAAACAGCCAATGAAAGTAAACCTCCCCACTTCACACTCTACTCAAAGTACCAGAAATAGGAGGAAGGCAAAGAATCACATATAAAAGTAAATGCAGGCCAGGTGTGGTGGCGCACACCCATTATCCCAGCACTCAGGAAGCTGAGGCAGGAGGATCATTTTGAGTTCAAGACCAGCCTGTGTATGTGAGTGATCCTTAGACAGATGATGTGGAAATTGGAAAGTGAATCCAACCTCTAGTCTAAACTTCAGTCTTTGATTTCCTGGATATTCAGTAATTTTACTACTGATATTCAGTAGTAGTAAGAATGTAAATGAACATATGAATAAATAACAATAAATCTTCAAACAAACAACAAAAAAGACCAGCCTGGGCTACAAAGTGAGCTCAAGGCTGCAGAGAAGCATTCTGAGCACTGACGGACAACAATTTCTGACCCCTACAGCTTATGCGGGCTGCAGTGTCCTTTGAAATCGATGGGAAATACAGTGTCTCCGGGATAAAGAGCACAGTAAGAAATCCATGATTACCACACCAGCATTACAAAAATCTTCCAGGATATCCTAGAAAGGGACAAGGAACATGTCAATAAGTCACAAAGCATGAATACACCTCACAGGAAGAATAGCTAAGCAAAAGGGTGAAAAAACAGAATCAGCAGCAGGAACATAATGCAATGATTAAGTCAGTACCTCTCACTAATCACTCTCAGTGTACATGGCCTCAGTTCCCCAGCCAAAAGATGAAGACTGGCAGAATGAATTAAAAAATAAAACCCAATGATATGAAATACACAAAAACACATTTAGTTAAAAAAAACTTCACAGATTAAAAAAATCAAAGGATAAGAGAACAATATCCATGCAACAGGAGCCCAGAAAAAGTAGGAGATGCTGTTCTAATTTCAGACAAGATGGATTTCAAGCCAAGACTGATCAGAAGAGACAAAGAAGGTCATTACATATTAAGGGGACAACTGAACACGAAGAGAAAACAATTATAAACATCTACACACAAATATAAGGCGCCTAACTTCATAAAACAAACATTAATTGACATGAAAAATTAAATAAACACCAATACAATTGTATTGATGGATATCAATACCCCACTAACACAGACAGATCCACCAGATCTTCCCCAAAAAATCAACAAAGAAATAACATTAATACCTCAGTTCACAAATGTTTCCCTTTGAGAACCATTCGGTTTGAAAACAAAAGCATTCCACAAAATTTTGCTTCTGCTGGCAAACTCTGCATCAGGTGATAAACACAACAGCCATCTTCCAAACACAAACATAAACACAACCACCTTCCCCAAAATTGTAAAACAAACTAAGCTTGAAAGCAAGGTACCCTTATATCAGAGGTGAACCAATCCTTCAAATAACTGGACTTAATATCCCATGCAAAAACAGAACACAGATTCTGCTCAGCAACACACAGAACTTTCTTCCACATATATCACCTACTAGTCCATAAAACAATAATATTCCAATACAAGTACACATCAGTGGCAAAAGACACCTCAGAAACTATGCAAACACCTTGAAATTAAATAATACCCTCTTGAATAACTCATGGGTCACACATGAAATTAAAGAAATTTGTTCCTGTGACCAAATAATAATGACAGTACAACATACCTGAATCTACGGGACAGAATGAAAGCAATCTTAAGAAGAAAATTTATACTGGTGAATTCTCACACTGGACAAGTTGTGAGCTCAGAAAGATAAGCTAATGATACATCTTGTCATGGCTTGGGGCTTATTTTTGAAAGGGGAACACAATATAACACAGGACACATATCTTCTCAGATTATTTATAATAGCCAAAGAATGATATACAAAGAGTGTAGGAAATCTGTCCACACACTAAGACCAAGATATCTAGCCGTGGGCCTGGATGCCATGGAAATGTCCTGCCTGAGTCCAGCTGAAGACCTAGAGCTCATAACAGTGCCCCCCACGAGTCCACCTGGAGGCCCAGAGCTGGTAACAATATCTCATGCAGGCCTGTTTCACGGATCTGAGCCAGGAAGGCCCAAAGGTCAGTGGTGGAATCTAGGAAGTCTGTGCCAGTGGGATGAAGGAGCTGTGCTAGCAGGCTGAGGGATCTGCAGTGGAGCCAGGAAGCAATGCTCAAAGTAAGAACCAGAGCTCTCCTGGGAAGGTACCACAGCCATCCTCAACAACAGTGAGGTTCTTAGCTCCTCCAGTGAACATGGCCGAGTTCCCATGAGGGAAGCCAACGCAGTAAGCTTCTCTAGGAGACCAGCAGCGCACCATCTCTCGCTCTGGAGCCAGGAAACGATGCTCAGAGTGAAGACCAGAGCTCCCCTAAAGGGAACCAAAGCCATTCACGATGCCAATAAGGTCCCGAGCTTCTTCGAGGATGAAAACAGCCAAGTTCATCAGGAAAGCCAGCACAATGGGCTCCTACAAAACAACTAACAGCTCCTTACAGCTGCTACCAGCTCCCAACAGCATTTCCCTGCTCTGAACAGCTTTCTTCTTCTCTAGCTCTGCCTCTTATGGTGCGGGCAACAATCTTCAGGTGGGCCTCCCACACCCAGCACCATGCTTATTCAGTTCAGCTGGGAGTTATAAGTTGACCACCAGTTGTCAATCCACTACACATCTCAAGTTACTAGATAAACAAGAACAATCCAAATCCAAACCTACTACCAAGAAGGAAATTATAGGGATCAGAGAAGAAATTAATGAAATTGAGCCCCCAAAAATACAGAGAATCAATGAATCAAAGAGTTGGTTATTTGAAAGATTAAGCAAAATAGAAAAAACCTTACCCAATCTTACCAAAATGAAAAGACTCAAATCCATGAAATTAGAAATGAAATAGTTGGCAGGGAGGGTGACACATGCCTGTAACCCCAGTACTCAGAAGGCTGAGACAGGAGGATAACCTCGAGTTTGAGGCCAGTCGTGGCTACATAGTTAAGACTTGTCTCAAAAAAAAAAAAAAAAAAAAAAAAAGGGAAAATCACAATAGATTTTCCTGAAATCCAGAAGACTACTGGTAACTACTTTTAGAAACTATACTTTAATAAAATGGAAAATGAACAAGAAATGGATAAAGTCCTAGATATACACGAACTGCTAAAGCTGAACTAAGACGATATAACAATCCTAAACAAACCATAACCAGTCAATGAAATTGAGTAAGTAATAATATAAAAAATGCCTAGGTCCTAACATATTCACTGTCAAATTTTACAAGAAATTCAGAGAAGATCTAATGCCAGTACCCCTCAAACTCTTTAAAGAAATCAAAAGGGAAGCAGTACACCCAAAGTCATTCTTGGAAGCAAGCATTGCCCTGACTCCAAAACCAGAAGAGGACCCAGCCAAAAGAGAGAATGGCAGGCTAAGCTCTTCCACAGACACAGGTGCAGAATTCCTCAGTAAGACACTGGTAAGCTGGATGCTGCACATCATCAGCAATATCACACATCACAGCCAGGCTGGGTTCCACACCACACTAACAGAGGCACACACAAAAACCACCTGACCATCTCAATTGAGGCAGAAAACCATTTGACAAAATCCAGCAGCTATTCCAGAAAAACAGTGAATAGGTATAGAAGATTTTTATCTCAATCCGATAAAAGCAATCAGAAGCTGAGAACTTTTCCTCTAAAATCAGGAATTAGAGAGGGATGTCTACATCACCACTCCTGTTCAATGTAGTTTTCAACACTTTAGCCATAGCAATTAGACAAGAGAGAGAAATAAAAGGGATATGAATAGGGAAGAAATTAAACTATCACTATGTGCAGATGAACTACAGAGAAGACCCCATGCTCCACAAATACTCTCAGAGTAACCAAATTCAGTGGCAGAGCCAGGACACAAAGTCAACACTGAAAAAACCAATAGCATTCCTGTATATCAACAACAAAGTCACCAGAAGAGGAATTAGGGAAACAATGCCTTTCACAATAGCATCAAGAAAAATGAAATACAGTAAAACCTTAGATTGCAAGTAACTTGTTCTGCAAGTATTTCACAAGATGAGCAAACACTTCTAATAAATTTTAACTTGATAAACAGCAAATGTCTTGCAATACAAGTAGTACAGGGCACTGAATATCAGAAGATCACAATTAAGCCAATAATAGTCTCTCTCTTTTTCTTTCTCTCTCTCACTGCACGATTCTGTGATCATCTCCTAAAAGCAAGAGGTTATGGAGGAGAGCTCTTCTGCAGAGGGAGAAAAAGAATGCAGAGGTATCCCTTACGTCAAATGAGATTAGGGAGGTGTATGAAACGGGAGACATGCAAAACTTTGTAGAAAAGCACCACACAAATCAGCCTGTAGCAATGCGAGCTAGGAATTTAGGACAGTGCAATGTCACATTTCTGTGAAATGCTCAAAAGGAGGCAAAAGAAAGTGTCATTGGCCAGGTGCCCTCGTAAAGTTGCAGGAAAAGAAAAAGATTCCATTGAGCCAATAGAGAGCAGTGACTCCTCAGTGACAGAGTCAGTCATCCAGCACAGTGACCCTCCTCTCTCGTCTCCGTCTCCCTCACAGCAGCCACGAATGTTTTCAAGGGCAACTGCAGTTATTTTATTTTTCTTTATATTTTGTCTTTTATTATTTTGTATTATAGTACTGTAATCATTTTTATATGAATACTTTTGGGTTATGGAACAAATCATCTATTATTTCTCATGGGGAAATTTGCTTTTGTATATATGAACTTTGGATTACAAGTACATTTCCAGAATGAATTATTTTAGCAAACCAAGGTTTTACTGCAGTAGGAATTAACTGAATAAAGGAAGTAAAAGAACTCTACCAAGAAAAGAGATTTAAAGCAAAATATCAGAAAGTGGAAAAAATACTCTCTCTGTTCCTGGATGGGCAGAACCTATCTGGTTAAAATGGCCACACTTCCAACATTGTTATACAGCCTTAGTGCAATCTCAATCAAAATAAGAATAGCATTCCTTGAAGAACTAGAGAAAACAATATTAAAATGCATATGGAAATGGCACTAGAAAAGACCTACAACAGCAAAAATCAATTCTGAGCAACAAGGGCAAGGCAGAGGACATGACAACCCCTGAGTTCAAATTATATTGCAAAGCTACAATTAAAAAAAAAACAAAACACAGCCCAACATTGGCAAAAAATCAGGCTTGTGGGTCAATGGAACAGAATAGAGGACACAAAAACAATCCTAAACACTTAGCTACGTTATCTTTGACAAAAGGGTCAAATCCTTTTGGTGAAGGAAAGAGTCTCTTTAGAAAATGGTGCTAAAACTAGCTATCCATACGTCAAATATTAATCCTAGTAGACCTATCTCTCACCATGCAACAAACTAAAATCGAGGTGGATCAAAGATCTAAATATTTAAACAGAAACAATCTGCTGGAAGATGAAATAGGTAAAACTCTTGAAGACATATGTATAGGCAAAGACTTTCTGAACAGAACCCTGATTGCAGAAGAAAAAATACAGAATCAACAAATACAAATATAAAACAATACTCAGATTCTATCTCACTCCAGACAGAATAGTTGTCATCAAGAAATCAACCAATAACAAATGCTGGAGAGGTTGCAGGAGAAAAAGAAACCATTATTGGTGGGAGTATAAACTGGCACAACCACTAGGGAAATCAGTATGGAGGTTCTTCAAAAAACTAAAAATAGAAATTCTACTTAGCCCAGCTGTTCCCCTTCTAGGTATCCTTCCCAGAGTTAAAGACATACCACAGTGACATAGGCATACCTACATTTACAGCAACACAACTTTTAACAGCTGAATTTTGCAAGCACTCTGAATGTCCACAAATAGATAAACAAAATATGGTATTTATACTCTACTGAGTGCTACTATACCATGTGGAGTAAACTTGAGTCATCCGTAGGAAAATAGATCGACTTTGTGACCATAATGCTAAGTGAAATAAGCCAGATGTACAAACTGAGATTTTCTCTCATGTAAGAAACCAATGTATAAATAATATAGAAAATAACAGACAGATTAACAAAAACAATAAGAAGGGAAAGAGGGGTTGGAGACGGGAGGTGGATGCAGAAAGTATGATAATGTTATCAACATTACCATTATGTATATCTAAAACGTACCAATAAAATTTTTAAAACAAAAAGATATATCATAGGAAAAAAGAGAATACTTTATTGTAATCTAGCATGAACAATGTATCTAAAAGTGTAATATTAATAGGTCTGTCAGAGTGCTGGGATTACAGGCATGTGCCACTACGCGCAGCTTGTTTTACATTTTTTGTCCTAATATTCTGGCTATTAACCTGTATGCATGATAATTAACTTTAAAAGATAAATGACTCTGATGTTGGCAAAAGGGGGAAGGATGGGGGAGGGGAAAGAGTGGAGAAGTGTTATATACAAGTACTATCCCCACAATGAATGTAATCATTATATACTAAAACGTGTACTAATAAAAATGTTAAAAACAACAACCGAAATATAAGAGTATAACAGTATTAATAAACCCAAAAGAAAGTGTCTTCCAATGCATGAGACAAGGTTAGATGAATTATAGCTTATATGGTCAGCTGGGCTAGAGCTAGAATTAATCCTTCCAGAAAAAACATTCACGTGTAAACTTTTCTATTAGTACATCTACTTGCTGCAACTCTTGTTGCTGTTACCCTTCCTGACCTATCATTAGGTGGCAGCAGTTACTCCTCTGACTAAGCAGCACTTCGTATTTCACTACCCTTACTCCTCGGGCTCCCTCCCACATCCTCTCTGTCGCCTCCCCATTCCTCCCTTGGTCCAGTCTAGGTGCCTCAGCCCAGGCTCGCTCTTCCATTGGGCAAGCAATCTACCACTGAGCTGTGTCCCCAGCTACATTTACTACTTTAAGTCAATCTCATCATATTAGGAATCCTTCCAGAATCTAAGTGCCTAGCATGAACAAAGGAAGATAACCAAAATTCTCTGAACCACAATACAGAAATAACCAAGCATAACAATTTCAAATTAAAACAACTGCTGGGGGGTAAGGAAATGGGGGGTGAATGCCTAAAATTATTTGCAAAAAATTCTTTACACTGATTAGTGGCTAAGAAATTGTAGGTCAAAAAGCTTTGGGATATTGTCATCACATCATATTCCATTATTTTTTAACTTACTTGTTCTACTTAAAGCAAAAGAAAGATGTGATTTAGGAAAGCAGAACCTTTTCTTGCTTAAAAGTTCAGTCTGTAAAAGTAAAAGGAGACTGCATGAACCCCACACCCTGCCTGCTCTCCCGCGCCATTACAGCACTCCTCATCCTCAGGTGACTCTGCAGCTCTGTGACACACTGTGCACTCTCATCACCACAGGCATGTGAGACATTTCAGTTGATTATTGATTATATAATTTATATTATTAAGAAATAACGAATTGAAACATATTAGAATTGAAAATGAATAGGCATTACAAACTGAAATATATCTCTGGCCTTTCTAAATATATAGAATACAATATATCCTGGCCTTTCTAAATCTAAGAATTAATCCTGTTAAGCAGTAACACGCTATTTTAAGAAAATTGCTGATCTAACTCAGTGATTCTGCAGTTGATGGTGGAAAGATGATTTTTTGCTTTCCATAATGCTAAGGAGCCCCGCTGATGGACCGTGAGTGCTAACCATGCCACAATGTGTAGACAAAGAGCCGCTGCACCCTCATGCCAATACTTCTGTCAAGAAACCTTGATTTGATCCAACTGTAAAAGCAAACTTACAATCCCCAGTAATGTGAGGCATGCCCAATGAATACGGGACTCGTGGATATTCTTTCTAAACAAAAAAACTGGGACTCAAGAGGCCATAAGCGTGTGCCTCCAGTGGAAATAAATGGCCTCGCTGAACCAAATCGTACTATTTAGTAAATGACTCTATGTTTCTTATGCAGAGATGCTACATCCCAAAACTACTGCATTTCTTACCCAACCACTTACCAAGTAAAACAAAACAACAAAATGAAATAGAAATAAAAAACCAAAGAATGAAAATACTTTTACTCTAAGAAGAATATTATTATGAACCTCAAACTTCACTGGTATCATTACATGTAAGTAATGACTAGAGACTAAATCAGAGATTTTTCTATCAGAAATTTTGCCTTCATTTCTAAAAAGCTAGCTGCAAGTTACCAAATAAACTCATTTTATAAATTGATACCCACAAAGGCAAAAAGTAAACATGACTTTGACTTATTAATGATAACTGTATTTTTTCATGTATAATTCTTGAGTCAGAAGGAGAAACAAATTTACTATGTTACTGTAAATCTACTATCTTATTTATGGAATACATACTTAAATCTAATGGACTACATTTTGAATGTGTTAAAAGTAGAATTAACCACTGATTACTTTGCTAAAAAAGCCATAAAAATTAAATCTAAATGTTTTCCTTTTCAGAAGTTATAAACTGAAAAAAATTTTAGAAAGAATGATTAATTTATATTAATGTTGCTGGAAATGTAAGTACACACTTTAGTAACAATCATATTAGTAAATCAATTCACAACTTCTCAAACAGAATCTGGTAACAGAAACCAATAAAATGCACATGGTACAACCTTTTATTACTATTCTGCACATTAGACTTTTTTCAAGGGAGAAAAATCAAAAGAACATGCTGTTTCATTGAAGTATTGATAGAAATATTCTGAAGCAACTCCTCATTTGGTTTTTTGTTTTGTTGTTGTTGGAGGTAGGGTCTCACTATGTAGTTCAGGCTGGTTTTAAAATCACTACGAAGCCTAGGCTGGCCTTAAACTCATGCTGATCCTCCTGCCTCAGCCTCCTGAGTGTGTGGATTATAGGAATGTGCCACCACATGAAGCTCCCTTCTTTTGAGGGAACATAAAATCTGAAATGGGTATTTCTGCTACCAGAAATGGTAGAACAGGTCATTGAGATGCATCTTCTAACTCAGAAAAGGTAAAAATATATAAATTTGCATTGATTTTAACTGTCCAAAGGCATTGGGGAATAAGAGGAGCACAGACTCTAAAAAGGCAAATATAGCTTTCAGGGCTGCGTTTATCCTGGTAAGACTGGGGAAGGGGACTGACCTGAGCTCCAAGTCTGACAGCCTGGAGCAAACAATCAAGAAGGAGCAAACAAAAACAACACCTATATCTTTTATTATGACTCTAAAAATTCTATCCCAGTAGTAAAAGCCTTGCAAACAATGCATGATACATTTGAGTTACGTAGGGAATTCAAAATATTTTAATCCCTGAAATTAGGTTAAGGTAAACCTAGATTGTTCATTCCCCCAGATCTGTTATGAACTATCCAAAATAAACTCTGGAAAAAGATAATATAATTTTATAATATAATTTTATTCCTTAGCCAGGCATGGTGGTACATGCCTGTAATCCCAGCACTTGGGAGGCTGAGTCAGGAGGATCATTCGTTGCCAATTCAAAACCAGCCTGGGCTACAAAGTAAGCTGAAGGCAGCCTGAACTGCATAGTGAGAACCTGTCTCAAAAAGACTAAATAAGTAAATAAATAAATAGTAAAACTGCATTTTTAAAGCAAAAGTTTATTTCTTAAATAATGTCTATAAACAGTTTTCAAGTACAGTTCGGTATATAATCAAGGCCAAGAAAAAGCAGAAGTCAATACATACAAGGATGA
This sequence comes from Dinomys branickii, assembly GCA_004027595.1. Taxonomy (NCBI): domain Eukaryota; kingdom Metazoa; phylum Chordata; class Mammalia; order Rodentia; family Dinomyidae; genus Dinomys; species Dinomys branickii. The sequence continues at coordinate 101,441 of PVLD010005075.1, read as the reverse complement.
ACAAAAGCCAACAGAAAGATGTTCCATAATCCTGGATTTATCACAGTGGAAATCCCAGGCAATGTCACACCTGTTCATCACACGAAAGAGTATTGAAAAACAAAGACAAGAACAATTATTACATGCAATCAGGAGAAAAACATAACATTTGCTTTGAAGGGTCAAGGGCTTGTTAGAAACAATGGTAACTTGTGGCAAGGGAATTACCATTTCACTGTACTCAAAATTACTGAAAACTTAAATTCAACTTCCAGCGTATTTTATTAAAAAAAAAAAAAGCTAACAATTAGAAACTTTGGACATACACTGAAAGAAACCCCAAAAGTTCTCATTAGGCAGAACAACGTGATGTGGGCAGGCTGTCATCTCCTAACACCTGCAGGGCACTGGCTCCAGGACTTCTGTGGGGACCAACGTTTGGCAATGTTCAAGTCCCTTATGTAAAACAGCAGAGTATTACTTCATATATATAATCTCCTCTCATATACTTTTAAGTAACGTCTAGCATATCTACAATTCATGGAATGATATACTATAAACAGGTGGTAAGTAACACTGTTTAAGGAAGGAGGAGTGTTACTTTTGGCACTTTGGTGGAACCGAGACGTGGAACCCAAACACACAGAAAGTTATGTGTGTGCACACAAAATAATAACAATTTCTGAGATCTAAATGTGCACAGAACAAAAATAATGTAACTCTCAGGACATGTAAGTGAGAAGCAGTGCTAGATAAAAGAATTCTAGACTCTTCAAGTAGTGCTTTCAATTTAAGAGAAAAAGCTTTATTAGATATTTGGTGTCAGATGAATGCTGAGTGTAAATATACAACATACACAAAATTAATAGATAAAGAAATTCTTAGTTAATTCAAATAAGGAAGCGTGAAAATATATAAACAGGCTAATATAAAAATTCAAAGTAAGACATTAGATTTAAACGTATTAAATGTAAACAGACTTAATATTCAAGTTAGAAGTCTCCAACTACACTTTAAAATTCTAACTATATGTAATTTATTCAGAAGAGGAAATATTTTAAAATGTCAATACTATCCAAATATGATGTATTATGTTAAGACAAAAGACATTAACATAAAAAACCTTATTACAGATAAAGTAAATTTGGAGGCTGAGGCAGGAGGATCGTTGTCAGTTTGAGACCAGCCTGGGTTACAAAGTGAACTCAAGGCCAGCCTGAACTGCATAGGGAGATCCTGTCTCAAAAAGACAAAAAAAAAAAAAAAAAAAAAGGATAAAGTAAATTTTATAATGATACTATTCAACTTACAGAAAAGTTCAATTCTCAAGGAGGATACAAATATTTAAATTTTTACCTGCTAAGTGCCTCAATGTATACATGAAGCAAATATTGACAGAACTACACAAGACAAAGCCAATTATAATAGCTTTACTTTTTAAACATGCCTTACTTGAAGAAACAAATCCAGTAAGAAATAGTCTTAATATATATGATTAATAAATTATAACAGACATGCTGTATATGAAACATTCACTCAGGGTTACAATACAGAATATACTTAAACACACATATAAAATATTTAAAACTTTACCAGATAGCAGTTCATAAAAAAATTAGAAATAATTTAAATCATACATAGATTCTCTAACCATAATGCAAATAAATTAGATACCAGAAATAAAAAGGTTAGGAAATACATACACGTTTGGAATTTGGAATTTTAAAATATTTTCAATTTAATTATAATAGACAAGTACATGCAAAATTTATCAGTAAGAATGATATTAACAGTGATAATAAATATAGCACATTGACAATTTAAATATTAAATGGGCAAGAATGAAAATTAATGATGAGCATCAATCTCAAAAAGTTTTTAAAAGAAAGTTAAAATAGCTGGGCATAGTAGCACACAGCTGTAATCCCAGCACTCAGGAGGCTGAGGCAGGACTGCCATGACATTGAGGCCAGCCTGAATTCAGGGCCAGCCTGAGCTATACACTGAGATCATGTCTCAAACAGGCAAACAGCAAAACAAAATAAAATTTAAAGTGAACTCAAGCAAAGTAAAAGGGAAAGAAAGATAAAAGCCAAAGTAAATAAAATAAGATAAAGTCAAACTCATTTCTCAAAAAACACTAATAAAATTTATTACCTTCTGATGAGACTGATGAAAAGAGGATGAAAGGGATACAAATAACCAACGTTAAAGTAACAAATGTCAGCAAGGCTGTGGGGGAAAAGAAACTCTTCCACGTTGCTGGTGGGAATGTAAACTAATACAACCACTGTGAAAAATCAGTGAAGAGATTCCTCAAAAAAACTAAAAATAGAAATTCCATTTGACCCATCTATCCTCCTCCTAGGCATCTTCCCAAACAGTTGAAATCATCATTATTATAGGGATATATGCACATGCATGTGTATAGCTGCACAATTTATAGTAGCTAGATCTTAGAAACAGCGTATGTCCATCAGCAGAAGAATGGATAAAGAAAATGCAGATTTATACACAATGGAATACTACTCTCCCATAGAGAAAGAGAAACTTGAGGCATTTGTAGGTACCTAGGTGCAACATGAAAACATAACCTTAAGTCAAACAAGTCAGACACAAGCTTAAATGTTGCGTGGTTTCTCTTCCATACAGAATCAGAAATACACACATACAAATAAAGAGCAAAATAGAAGATACCTAAGTAGGGAGTGGGGAGAAGCACAAGTAAGTCCCTAAACATTACCTATTCTGCTGTATCAAAAATATTTTAACATTGTATTAGCAGAAATGAAGATAACTTTATATCATACAGCATCCAGTGCAAATTCCCTACTATCTTATCTATAATTTGGTATTTCCTTTAATGTTTTTGTGTTAACTAATGTGAAGATAACTATGTAATACAACATCCAGTTCTAATTCCCTACTATATTCTGTATAACTTTGTATTTTCTGTATTGTTTATGGCTTTTCTGGTT
>PVLD010005075.1:0-98384 GCA_004027595.1 Dinomys branickii | reverse complement strand
TTTTAACATATATGCAAATTCATTTTATTTATACTATTACTTCCTCTTAGTTGACTGAAAGGAAAGTTCTGTGCTATGTTTTGTTTCTTCTTTGAAGGAGGATGTTTTTCAACTCTGAGTAACTACTTTGAAGATAATGATACATTACGTGTTAACTATTGTTATTTGCTTATTATTTTTTTGTGAAATTTTTTGCATAAAAAAGAAAAAGGAGACATCATTACAGATTCTGAAGCCGTAATATCTTAGTAGTAGTACTACAGTTATTAAATTGAATCCTTTCAATCTGTTCAAAAACAAAGAACAGATGGGACGAGGGAAAGGAGAAAAGAAAGAGACAAAAATGTATGTATGTATATATGAATATACATATAAGCAGGAGGGCTAACATGGTTCTACTATTGTATTATATCACTTAATGCTAAGGAATAATTGATGACGGGTTATTTGATCAATCTTGTATGTGTATATGTGTTATCCTGAACACACACTTCGAAGATATCAATAAGCAAAGCAGCAACTACTGGTGGGTTTTTGTTGTTGTTGTTGTTGTTGTTGTTGTTGTTTGCCTGTTTTGTGTTCTGTCTTTGGATTTTTGGTTTTTGTGTTTTTCTGTTGTTGAGAGGATTAATTGTCTGACCAATTTTGCATGTCTGTATATGGGTTCATATATTTACACTTCGAAGATATCAATGGATAAAGCAGTAACCACTGTTGAGATCATGTCACCTTGTCTGTAGATCAGTTGTGATTGTACTATTTTTTATGCTAATTGGTGTCTGTTTGTTAATATGTTTTTGTACTTTTTTTTAAAAATAAAAAAATAAATAAATTGAATCCTTTCCACAAATGAATTCTAGACAGTAAATGATATCCTTGCTGATGGGAACTGCACCAAATATTTGAGAAATAAATTATAGTCCTTCATATACTGTTCTACAACAGCAAAAAAAAAAAATTCATTATAACCGATAACAAAACTGTAGAGCCATTTTAGGAAAAAGAAAATAAAAGACCAAATCACCCATAAATATAGAAGTAAACTTCAAAGAAAATATAACTAAGCATTTTGTGAGATTGCTAGATGTATTTTTACACAACAAATATAAGAGCATAAAATTATATCTCTAGGAATAAACGTCAAGAAAAAATGTATAAAACTTTTACAAAGAAGATAAGAAAACAGAAGTAAATGAACTATTTTAAATATTCATGAGTTAGATGACTTAACAAAGGTTTTGGTTCTCCACAAATTTAATTCAAATCCAAATTGTAAAAGTTATTTTTCCAACAAAAAGAACAAGAGAAGTTCAACCTATTATCATATAAAAAATGTAACAATCAAAAGTTATAGAACCACAGACATGAAAAAGGCAGAAACAATTATTTAATTCCATCTTTTATAGTAACTTATTTGTTGCTCTAAAACAAACATAATGGTCAGCATACAGTAGGAAATACTGTTTATTCAACTAAATTAAATTTTTCTAGTCAGCAGCCTCATCAGTCTACACTACTCCCTCCTAAGTTTGTACCCCACTGACATGCTGTGAAGGGTTGGCGAGAGTAACATTTCCGGACACACAGCACATAGCAAGCGTTTGCTGAGCGCACACACCAGGTACTAAACAGGCTTCAGTTGTATTTTCCAGATTTGAAAACCTTCAGTTTTCAACTTTCCTCCAAAGCCGTCACACCTAAACTTAATTTTCGTTATCAACATTTTGAGTTTCTTTAAATGATACAATATATTAATTCAAGAGGTCTAAATTTAACTTAACCACAAACTACAGTTAAATGACTAAGAAATTCTGCTATTTTTCTACTTCACAGAATATAAATGTTATGTAGAAATTCATAAATATTTCTACAAACAAAATATCACCAGATAGTAAAATCCACTGCCTAAAAACAGAAGACATAATCAGAAGCAAAGTACGTAACTTGTGTTGCTTTATGCACCGGAGTGGGTCAGGCGGCCACACACCAGACCCTGTATGTAATCAGTGACTATAAACTGCGATAGTTCACATTTTCCGTTATTTTGGGCTTTGCTTGCCTAATACCATACTATGATATCCTTTATGTTTTTAAAATCAAGACAAAAAACTAAAATTACACAGAATATCAATCATAGAAACATAATGACAATGCTGTTCTACACTTAGATAGGGATATAATTCTTTTTCCTTTAAGGTCACCTGGCAACATGGGTAATAAAAGTGACCAGAAATAAAACTGACAAGAAAAATGTATAAATACACCACACAACGACAGTAACATTTTCATTTTCAAGTGAAAAATTCAGACTGCTAAAAAAACCCTGTGTTCTTCATCAAACAAAACTTGATAATAATTTTTACTTTAAATAAAAGTAATGAAAACAATGGTATAAAATTTCAAAACACGATTGTAGGAGAATAACGATGGTTAGCACATTGAGCTGTTATCTTCAAAGCAGCTGCTCATATTACAGGACACAAGCGTGAAAACGGACCAAACATAACAGGCCTTAACCTTCGCCTTCAGTGAGTTACAGCGGTCGGGAGCACAACTACCCTAACCATTGTGTGTATGTGCGTGTGTGTGTGTGAGTGTGTATACATGTACATATATGTGTTTTTCCTTTTCCCTTCCCCCATTCATACTAAAATTCTGATGTCATTAACTTCCAAAATATTAAACCACAAAATAACTTATAAATATATTTAACTTGCTTCATTTTAGAGGAACTTTATCTTAAATGATAAAATTATATATTAGTTATAGCCACAGATAAAGACACATATGCACACATATCATACACCTGTGTTCACACACACTCATGCGCACTCATGCATGTACATGCAGTGCTCCCAAACTGCAAAGAAGAGTAAGAAATGAGCTAGCGTTGGAAGAAGGCCACAGCAAAAGCTGCCACTCATAAATTGTTCTCTTTATTTCTAATTCTTACTTTAACAGCAAAATCAACAATAAATCCCATTTATTGTTAGCGTTTCTCTGGTACTTCTACGTAATTCTAACTCCCTTTTTAAAAAAGAGTAAGTACCTGCAAATAGGCTAATTTTTTTCCCTTTCCTTCTAATGAATATTGAAGTTCTTTTTTTTTCTGGTTGAGTGTTACTATGTAATCTACTGTTTACATCTTAAACAGCTATTTAAGGATTAAGGTGTCTAACATAAAGAAAAATATTAAGGAAGTCAGAAATGATACACACACCAAGGAGTGGCTAACTTTTTCATAGTAACAACACCCTCAAATTTTACCTGAACATGCACAGTTAGAAAAAATGAATACATTTCACCGCCTCTTTCTACCCAGGTATGCCCGTAGGTCTCAATTCTAGACAATCTAAGTACAAACAAAATTATACATGGCAAGACCCAGAAACCACCTTTGAAGGACGACTACCACTCACTCTCCCTGTGCCGTCCAAGTTCCCTGCTACCTAGAAAACATGATGGCTGACACTACAGCAGCTGTCTCAATTTATAAGGTAGGTTTATGGAGGATATACATGGTAGAAATACGAGACAACAAGAGGTTGGGTCCCAGAGCACCTTGCTCTGGGTGTAGCCCCAGACATGTCTAGGTGATGCGGGCTTCTATAGTGTGCGCACCAGTATTATTTGGGGTTTGGTTATTTGAGTCCAAAATACAGAACGTGAAAAAATGTCAAAATGACCTGTAAATGATTAAAGTTGGAAAATAATGAACTAATATATTCAAAGGACTGGAGCAGATCAATATCTTTTCCTGAAATTCATCAAATATTCATAAACTGCTGGCAGTTTAAATGAAAAAGAAAATTGTATATGCTACAAATTAGAAACCTAAACATTATTACTGTCACAGGGTTCTACCTTATGGTTTAAAGGCTGCACATACATGTCAGGACACTTACTTATCATTATATTCAGATAACTTAACAGTAAATATGTATATAAATTTGTACTGCTCATTTACGTTTCACTATTATCTGCAAATCATAAATAAAACTAAATGTTCCCTACAAAATTTAGTATGAAAATATTAATGCCAATGAAACCAAACCCTACCACCACTCAGATTAAGATAATTAACATTGATAGTGAATTATAGTTACAGGGCATGAATACTGTGGACATGAGCAAATATGTGATGATTTTACACACACAAAAGTGTAAGACAGAAAATACAATCATTTTCATACATGAAATCATACTTGAAAAACTCATATGATCCCTAGGACTCACTACATGACCAATAATAAGCATTACCACTTTCATAAATAATGATGCAAGGCCATGGAAGCCCTAAGTAACTACTGCAAAGAAAACAGTGACTTCTTTGATAAATCAAATGAATTTTAACAGTGCCCAACTGTCAAAGCTTTTCCAGATGGAAATTAGCACATTTTGTCTAAAATGTTAAAGAGAAGCCATGATCAAAAAACATACTCTTTGAAGTTACACCTTTTACCAGAAAAACAAGCACTATTTATTCAATTGCCAAAGAGCTGATGAACTATGCATAAACCTCAACAAATATTGTGATATGAAAGAAAACAGAAAAAAAAAACTATTGGCAAAAATCCACCTATCAGATGACATTGTAAACTGTTATATAATAACTGATACTCTAAACAGCTACTATGGATAACTTCACTTTAGACACAGGTAAAAACCATTGTTGAACAAAGCATAGATCAACTCAGCACACATATGGACTGTGTATAAAATAGAAGTGCTCAACACATTTCAATCCTATTTATCATTGAAAATACAATGTACTGGGTAAGATTTATTTAGTTTAATAAACTGAAAGCAGTTTTAATGCTACATTATCAGCAAGCATGCTAAAGGAGGCTACGAATGAATTCAATTAAACATTCTGTTTTATAAACTGGAACTTAATATACCTCTTTTCTTTTTATTAAGGTAAAAATTCACATAACATGAAACTAATTATTTTCAAGTGTGCAAGTCAACAGTATTTAAAATATTTATAGTGCTATATACCACTGGCTCTGGTTCAAAAAGATTTTCATCATGCAAAAGGAAACCTCATCTCTGTTAAGCAGAACCTCTCAGAGGTAACCTGCTGTATGTCCTTACAAGATTTGTCTGTGGTGAGTATCTCATATAATCTGAACCACAGGAGGAGATGCCCTTCCTGTCTGGCCCCTCTCACTTGGCACCACGCTTTCAGGGTGGCTCCGTTGTAGAAGGCTGCGCATACACTCCTTTGGGCGACCGAGTAATATTCAGGGTGGCCCTGGTGTGGAAGGCTGTGCACATAGTCCTCTGGGCGACCTAGTAATACTCAGGGTGGCCCTGGTGTAGAAGGCCGCGTACACAGTCCTTTGGAGGACTGAGTAATACTCAGGTGGCCCTGGTGTAGAAGGCTGCGCACACAGTCCTTTGGAGGACCGAGTAATACTCAGGGTGGCCCTGGTGTAGAAGGCTGCGCGTATAGTCCTTTGGAGGACCGAGTAATACTCAGGTGGCTCTGGTGTAGAAGGCTGTGCATATAGTCCTTTGGAGGACCGAGTAATAGGGTGGCCCCAGTGTAGAAGGCTGCGCACGCAGTCCTTTGGAGGACCAAGTAATACTCAGGGTGGTCCCGGTGTAGAAGGCTGCACACACAGTCCTTTGGGTGACCGAGTAATACTCAGGGTGGCCCTGGTGTAGAAGACTGTGCACACAGTCCTTTGGGTGACTGAGCAATACTCTACTGTATGCACACATCACATTTTTGGGTGCCCATTCAAGTGATGGACATGTGGATTGATTTGGGCTGCTATGAATATTCACGAACAGACTATTTAACACCATAGTTCAATTCTTTTGGGGATGATATAAAACTTGATTGGTGGGTCATGTGGTAATTCTATGCCTGGTGTTATGAGGAACACCAAAAAATTTTCAAAAACACCTGAATAATATGCCTCTCTGATGTCAAATTACTGTTGAAAAAATAGTGAAAATAGTAAACCTGATCAATTATGATCACTGTTGCTTTAATAAAATGGTATGCCAGTGTCATTTTAATAGAATGGTAGTCAACTTTTCTACACTTCAATATAATCTAATTGTCAAAGAGAAATATGTAAGATACTGATCAATTTTTTAAAGTTCAATGACATTTACATCTGTAAAAATCATATCTAAGATTTTACACACAATGTAAGTATGCTATGCACTTGTATTATGCAAGAGTAGGTGACGATGAATCCTAAGACTATTGACACAAAGGTAAGATCTATAAAAAAACCTCCAAAAATAATAGACATAGAACATGGAATTTCCAGGTTAGATATGTTTACAAATATAATAGATAAATGAAAATAAACACAAATAAACCAAAATATACATGGAAACACTTTTAGCAACCATATAAGAAATGCAGGGAAAACCAAGGCTTATGCTAAGGTAACAGAAACAAGTCCATATATTTTGGGTATCACAGTAACTTTAAAAATGTTACCAGTTTTATAAATAATAGGATTACATTTTTTAAAATCGAAGGATCTTCATCTTCCATTTACAAAATAATTAACTCATGAGTACAGAGAAAAGTTAGAGACAAAAATTTGTGTCTTATTCACATAAATATTGATTCCTGGGCTGGGGATATAGCTCAGTGGAATAAGCGCTTGCCTAGCAAGTGCAGGGTCCTGAGTTCGATCCCCAGTACCGCAAAAAAAAAAAAAAAAAAATTGATTCCTAATGTTTCCTACGGAAACATTTATTCCTAATCACATTAACTGGGAGTTATAATTAATAAAAGGCAAAATAGGTTTAAATGTAAACAGTATTTGGTTTAAGGAAGGTCACTATATAATAATAAAAAATCCAATATCCAGAAAGATCTGAGAGTTCTAAGCTTGTATGGATAATACAAAAGCTTCAAAATATCAAAGTCTAAGTCATAAAAGTAACATACAGAATTGACAAATCTACCATTGCAGGGGAGGACTTCCATACATGAATTTCTTGGTAGTTCAGCAGAAAAAATATTCATAAATCTACAGAAGAGTTTATAAAGCTCAATCTGATAGATACAGTCAAATTAGTACACACTTTTCTCAAATGCCTGGATGATATTCATAAAAGTTAACCACATATTAGGACATGTAGTTTCTTTTCTTTCTTTTTTGGTACTGGGAACCAAATTCACAACTTTCCCTTGCCAGGCAGGTGCTGTGCCGCTGAGCTCCAGCACTGGCTAGGACATGCAGTTTCAACAAACATCAACCGTACTCTTGACAACAAATGCAATTAACATTAGAAGCCAATAACAAAAGACAAAGAATTACTGGGCTGGTGAAATGGTTATAAACCCTCTGAGGAGCCAACCTGAAAGCCCACGGGTAAAATACTGTACAGTGCAAAATGCATTAACAGTCTTCTAGGCTGGTTGAGGTCATGCATGCCTGTAATCTTCGCACTTGGGAGGCTGGGACGGGGAAGGTTGTGAGTTCAAGACCAACCTGGGCTACAAAATGAGCTCAAGGTAGCCTGAACTGCATAGCGAGACCCTGTCTCAAAAAGACAAACAAAACAAAAAATAAAACAATCTTCTAATAGACAACAAACACCCTTGTACTACTACTTTGACGGTAATGAGGATAATGTTCTACTAGGTTCATAAACAGTTACATATTGTGAACTAGTATTTAATAGGTGAGGAAATTGAAATTTAAGGTAGTAGATTTATAGACAGGATTTGAGCCTTACGGAACACATACATTTATCCATTACTTTTTAATCAGACTTGTTCAAGTATTAGACCAGAATTAAGTGAGAAGAACAGGTTACATTCTGAGGTGTGTTATCTTGATAGATACCTGTTTGTGCTTTCAAAATATTCTTTAACTTTAAATATATTAAATATATTAAATATTTAAAGTTAAATATTCTTTAACTTTAAATATATTTTCTACTAGTTCTCAAAAACCAGGTTGTGATGTGCCTTAAGCAATTTTCATTTTTTCAGAATTCCTTCTTTCACTGCTTTAAGAAAAATTTAAAAGGTGTCAGAAATTTCTAGTTTGAAGAATACAAAAGAAAAGGAAATTTCTGTGAAACTTTTCACTGTGTAAATCTTATAAACTCTCACATCCTGGGCAGCCAATGTGGGTGGGTAGAGAAAAACGAGGGGTCTCCTAATGTGGGCATTTCGTCTATATGCCTTGTCTTCAAACTTATAAAAAGACATTTCAATTAGGTTATTTTTCCTGATACCATACAGAAAGGTCAGTTTATGGGGATAAGAACTGCATAAATAAGAATCTTGGTATTCACCAAAAAGTATTACTGTGGGAGAAAGATGTACAACACACATATACTAAATAAAAACGGAAAAAGAAACACGTATAATAGGAGGGGTCAATAGAATTATCAGAATTTTTTCTCCCTATCAAATTACACCATTGTAGCGCTGGACCAAAATCTCCCCACAGCCTCTGGTAGCTACAATTCTACTCTCAATTCTAAGAATCTACTTGAGGATCCGGTCAGATGGTATGCGCCCTTCTGTACTGGTGCCTTTCATTTATTGTCCTCTAAATTCATCTGTATTATCATGAATGATAAAATTTCACCCTTTTTTATGGGAGGATAGTATTTCATTTCTTTTTTTTTGAATTTTGTTTTAAAGAGAATAGTAAATGAAAAAAAAAAAAGAATAGCAGCATACCAGCATCACAAACATAAACAAATCAAAGCAAAAACATTTAAAGTGATACAGGGTTTCAAGACAAAATAATACGAATTAACAGCAGTTGTTGTATTACATATTGTTATCTTCAACTACATTGCTCAGATTACCAGATATAAGAATGGAACATTGTTCAAACTAATGAAGAGAATAAGAAAATAATTATTAGATAAAACATTATAGATAACAAAGTTTCGCTAGACAAGATGGTAGGAATTCACGATGGTAGTTCCATTGCATATTGTTACCTTCAAATCAGTTGCTGAGATTATCAGATATAAGCATGCAAAATTGGTGAGAACATAAAAAATTTTAAGCATTAACTGTTTCTCCCAATATACCATCAGACATCAGCAGTACAGTTAGTGCAGCTATTCATATATGTATTTATATTTTGCCTTCCTTCTTTTTTCTTCTCTCCCTTATCCCAGTTGTTCCTTTTTTGGAGCAATTTCTTTCCCTTTCCTATCATCTATTGTACATTTTGAGTTTTACTTATTCTCTCAGGTTCCTACACCAGGGACACAATGCATTGTTTACACGGGTCCGATTTATTTCACTTGTGGTTCTGGTCTCTAGTTGCATCCATTTACCTACAAAAGCCTCACTTCTTATATATCCCTTTCCTTCATCCATTCATCTGTATGTAAATGTATATTTAGGCTGATTCCCTAAGTTGTCTGTTGTAAGTAGTGCTGCAATAAACATGGCAGTGCATAAATCTGAACACCGATTTGATTTCCTTGGGATATACGCAAAGCTGGGATTGTTGGCAGTTCCATTTTTAATTATCCTGAGAAATTTTATCCCATTTTCCCCATGGCTGTATTAGTTTACATTCCCATCAACAGTATGAGTTCTCCTTTCCTCAAATCTCATCCTTTAAAAAAATCTTTTTGATAACAGCCATTGTAACAGATATGAAGTGGTCCCTCACTGTGCCTTTGATTAGCATTTTCCTGATAATATGCAAGAGTGAGCCTTTTTTCATATACATCCCTCTTAAGTCTTTTGTATATCTTCTTTTGTAAAATTTCTGCTTGGTCCTTTTCCAATTTTTGAATTGGGTTATTTTCTGCATTCTTTACATTTTATTTTGGACATTAGCCCCTTATCATAGGTGTGGCTTACAAATACATGCTTCCACTACAGGCTATCCTTTCACTTAGCTGTTTCCTTTTAGGTACAATAGCCTGTTAATTCGATGTGATATCATTTGCCTTTTGTTTGCTTTTGTTGCCTGTCTTTCCCAGGCATATTCAAAAAAGACTTGCCCAGATCATTACAGTAAAGTTGTTCCTCTGTTTTCATCTACTACTTTAACAATTCAGGTGTTACAGTTAAGGCTTTTGATATATTTTAAATTCATTTTTATATATAGTGTGAGATAAAGATCTAATTATAAGGGGGGGTCTAGCAGTCAGAAAAGATAACTGATTGGACTTCAAATGTCTTAAATTTATTAAAATGTCTTTTGTGCTCCAACAAATAATTCACCATGGAGACTGTTCTGTGTGAACTTGAAAAGAATATAGATTCCTGTTGTTGTTGGATAAGATGTTGTGTATTTGTCTGTTAAGATTGTTTCACCTAAAATACACAAATCCAGTATTTCCTCGATTTTGTATCTGGAGGGTCTGTCCACTGCTCAAAGTGGTACATAAAAATCCTCTGTTCTTACTATATTGCAATCTAAGGTGAGTGAAAAAGGCATGTTTAAAGCTAAGAATAGGCTGAAACCCAGGCCAAAACCTAGTATTCTGGCACCAAACAGCAGAGTTGAAAAATGCAAAGGAAAGTTTCTTGAAGGATATTTAAAAATGCCAGTAGTACCTACACATCGAACACATGAATGAGGAGAAAGTGAAAGAAGTGTATAACTTATAGGGAGAACGTGTGAGGAGTCTGAATACATGAAACCAACCACATTTCTTAAGGAAAAAGCCTACAAAAAAGAAATTTACTGATGTAGAAGATGCAGTAAGTTATGCAGAAGATAGAGGCAGGATGACTGATGAAGAGGCTACAGACTTCAGTGTAAATGAAACAGCCTTATACGGGAAAAAGACGTCATGTAGGACTTTTGTAGCTGTAGAGCAGAAGTTAATGTCTGGCTTAACCCTGCTGTTAAGAGCTAATGTACTTGGTGACTTTAATTTGAAGCCAATTCTCACTTGTCATTCTAAACATCCTGGGATTCTTAAGAAATACAATAAATTTACTTCATCACTGCCCTATAAATGTAACAATAAAGATTGGATGATAGTACATTTGTTTACAACATGGTTTACCAAATACTTTAAATGTGATTTTGAGACCTACTACTCAGAAAAAAAAGATTCACTATCTGACTGCCCACAATATTACAATGAACTTACTCGCTTGCCCATGAGCTCTGGTGGAAATGTTCAAGATAAATGCAGTTTTTATGCTTATCATTGCAATACCCATTCTGCATGCCATGCATGGGGGAGCAATTTTGACTTTAAAGTTTTATTATTTAAGAAATACATTCCATAACCCTAAAGCTGCTGCAGATAGTGATTCCCTTTATAAACCTGGGCAAAGTGAGCTAAAAGCTTTCTGGAAATCCACCACGCCGCCTGGCATTAACAACATTTGTGCTTCATCGGAGGGTGCCAAGTATCAATGGGAGTTGGAGACAGTGGGTTCTGCCCTTTATAGGTGACCTTACCCACTGTACTGTACTGAGTCACTTTAGAATAAGATCACGAGGTGCAAATAAATGTATAATCATGTAAAATAAACAAGTACTCTGTTATAAAGTAAGCAAAATATGTATTTACTTATATGTTGGCCTTATTTTAAGCTGAAATATTTTATCTAATGTGTTGATCAATGTGCTAAGGAATTACATTAATGTCATGAAAGACATGGAAAGCAAAATCAAGTCCAGCACACTTTCTAACTAAAGATGAGATTTTAGCGAAAACATTTTATTTCCTTACTTGGAAAATACTTAGATGATTTTAACAAATTAAATAGTAGTACAAATTTGCTTTGATCATTTCATTTTCCTTCTACTCTTCTCATTATATGACTGCTTCTCAGACCTCCGCCCACTGGCTCTTACCTGGCTATGTGGGTGGACAGTGGGGACTGAGTTATCTTGCATCACACGGGACTGACCTCTGCTGCCAATCTAGTGCACATTTTTCTAAAACAATACCTAAAACCCTAAATGCACACTAGAATCGCTTGTATACATTTTAAAAATATCAACACCTAGTCATTATCTCAGAGTAAAAGACTGGAATTTCTAGGAATATGATCTCAGTATTTGCACTTTTTGTTTTGATTTCTAAAGTTCTAAGTGTTTCTACTACACAGCAAGTCTGAGTGTTCCACACCCTTTGTCACACATGCACACACACACACTCTCTTCATATGACAGCACTGCACAAACTGTGCATAGCTCATCTTTTTACTAGTAGCACAGTATCACAAATCGCCTTTTAAACACACATTTAGGCTGTTACTAGTTCTTTTTGCTAACGTAAAAATTGTTAAAAATAGGCAGATACATGTTTCCGTATTTTTAAATACTTTCTTTGGAACAAATTTCCATTTATCAATTTTAAAAGCAACTTAATGCCAAATATGTGGAAAGTACCCTCCAACTGCTAGAAAACAGTAAACTATCTCAGAAGGAGAAGTAATAAGAATTGTAATTACCTTCAATTTATAAATTAATGAAAATAATCATATATCAAAGATAAGCCATTCCAACCAGGAACAAGATACATTTCATTTATTTGAGTATTTTTATGTAAGCCTTACTTTTCACAGTATATATTCTTAAATATAAGTATTATTAGTGGGATTTCCTCTTTTAATTCTAATTAGAATTGCTAGTACCATATAAAGAAAAGATATTAGCTAGGCATGGTGGCACATGCCTGCAATTCTAGCTGCCTGGACGGCTGAGGCTGGAGAAGGAGAAGTTCAGTGCCCAGCCTGGGAAACACAACAGAACTGGCTCAAAATGGAACTGGGTGCAGGGCGCACTGGGAAGCGTGAGTCAGCAGCAGAGTGCTTGTCAAAAAGGTGTATACCCCGGCTTTATTCCCCAGAAATACCAAAGAGAAAAGGCAGAAGTATGTATGTGTTTATACGTGTGTGCAAGAGAAATCGTTCTGGACTATCTAAGAACTCTAGGGTTTCACTATGGAGCATAATATTTTTCTTCAGATTAAACACTGTATCAATTTAAATTCCATTTCTAGCATATTACCTTCTTGTAAATTGAGAGTGAAATGAGATCTTGGATTTTTCGTATCTCCTAATTTTCTATATTCCTTACAGTCCTAACACAGCCCCCTACATGATATATTCTTTTTCCGTATAATGCTGTCAAATAGAATAGCTAATTTTGTATTAGTTATTACTTATCTACATCAGAATGAGGTGGATGTAACCACCTCATTATGTCTATATAATGCTGGCCAAGTTTTATCATCATAAAAGACTCAGGTAGTTTAACATTTTCTAAAAATTATTTTTGAGCCCTTACTTTTTTAATTCCTAGTTCCGAAACTTATTGATATATAAAATATAACTAAAGGTGAGCTATGTTTTCTCAACATGTTAAATGGTAATGTTAAAAATAGTAAGGTTTTAAGTACATGCTTAAATCTATAAGTTTTACTTTTAGACTTCTTGTTCTTGAAACTCTCCAAATTTACACCCACGTATCTTTTATCTGTGCTTCCAGGCTGTACCTGTTAGTAAATGTTCTGTGTTTTAATTTTCCAAAGAAACTCTACTTGCTTTAATCAATTCACCTGTATTCACCTATTCCAGTTACTGACCTACTTACTGTCAGGTCTTTAACAGCTGCCTAGCTCAAAATTAATATATAGAATGGATAAATCCCATTTTCTTATAAAATGACAAACTTAATAATAACTATTAATTCCATATTTAAACTCCATCACCATAGTTTCTAATTCTGCTTAATCCATATGACACAAACTATATTCTCTGTAATAGAATTAATGTGGGATATGTAACACCCTTCACTGCCACCATTTCAGTTAGGGCCCTCTTAGGGAAATTCAAGGTCTGTGCGGATTAATCACGTTGAATAACAGAGATGATCTTCATTTTTAAAAGCCTGAAACCCATAATAATGGTGAGGTATTTCAAACTCAACAAAGGTATAATAATCACTTCAAAGAAAAATTTTCTTATAGTAGCTAGAGTGAATTTTCCTGGCTTTGTCTGAAAATAAATCTTGTGATACTATTTAGTAAGAGGCTAGCAAATGACTGCTGATATTCTGAACTTTGTTCTAAAATGTAATCAACGTTTTCTAATTGGCTTCGTTTTATTGAGCAAAGTATTCCCATACCATCATAAGGTGAGAAAGATATGTACAGAATTTCATGCATCTAATCTGCCCAAAGAAGACATTTTATTAATTAAATTTACCGATACATCATAGGTATATACAATGATCACAACCATCATAAGAATTTGTACCTGAGCATGCTATAACTTGACTCTTTTTTTCCTCATTCCCCACCCTTCCTTCAACCCTTCTTCCCCTCCTGATTTACGAAAGGATGGCCATTTCTTGAAACCAGACTTAATGGCTAACTTTAAGCCATTTCAGATACAATTATTTGAATCTCAACTATCATGAGGGATACTAAATAGACAAAACTACACTTTATAAAATAAATGGTATTCATTCTACTGAAAGTCCCAGGTTACTAACAGGAAATAAATGACTAGTAACATATGCTCAACAGGACCATTTCTATTCCGATGGGGAGAAGAAAGCAGCCGAGGCAGCGACACCTTTACATCAGGGTTTACTGTGCCATGAAGGCGTTTCTGAGACGCTGAGTAAGTTCTGCATTGAAACCTGTGGGCAGGCAGTAGATAGGCATATACAAAACTGCATTTATTTACACTACTTAGAAGTAAACTTCAGAACAAGGAAATTATGACACATGGAAGTATATCCACTGGAGCTCATTAATTTCTAATTTATAAACAGAAAAATCCCCAAAGCAAATGTATTTATGTAAAAAGGGGGAAACTTCTACTTTCAATAAGATGCAATATAGGTTTTGAATATCATAAAAATCTGGATCTACAACAAAGGAACAAAAGACCAGAAACATTAAAAATATAGAAAAAGAGATTTTTAAATTTAAATATTTTAAGTATTTTTTGCTAAAAATTGACTACCACATACTGCTAAGTTGGCAATACATGCAGAAAATAACATAAAAGTAACATAAAGGACAAGAGAATAGACATAAGTGTACTATTATGTTATTAAATTATATGTGTAAGATCATTAGGTAGTAGACTGTAATAAATTAAAGCAACCATTAAGACAAAAAAGATAATATACAAACAAAAGAGATAAAATGAAAGCATAAAACATACTCAAACCGAAAATTTGAACAAAGGAAACACGAATAGATGAGAATATGAAAGCAATAGATGAGACAAACAGAAGACAAGTAGCAAGATGGTAAATTTAAATTTAATTGGAACATTACACAGTTAATATAAGTGGACTTAAACATTCAAATTACAAAGGCAGAGAAAGGAAAACTAAACAGTATCTATGTAATCCTAGCACTTGGGAGGCAGAGACGTGGATGGCCACAAGTGTGAAGCCAGCCTGGACTGCATAATCATCTCAAAGCCAGCCTGAACGTGAGACCCTATCTCAATATACCCCCTTTGCAAAAAGAACCTATGAGAAAGGCATTTTAGATACAAAGGCACAACTAGGTTACAAGTGTAAATGTGGGGGAAAATATACTAAACTATCATAATTGGCTTAGGTGCTATTTATAGAATACTTGAAACAAAAAAGCAAGACATAATTTCTTTCCAAGCGTACCCAGATCATCTATCAAGATATGACATCATTCGACTTCCAGGAAGATGGCGACCGGGTAGGCAGCGAGAGAGAACCTCCCAGAGGATTACCACCCAGACAATGAAATATAGCAATATGAAGACAGAAAGGAGAGAGATGTGTACCCTGAACCCAAGAAGGATCTGAAATGGGAACCGCAAAACCTCTCCTGGAGGAAAGGATCGGAGGGCCACCGTGGCACAGTCGCAGGGAGAAGAGACAGAGAAAGAGGAAGCCACTGCTTCAAACACACTCTTGGCCCAAGCCCTCGTTCCAGCAATCGCAGCTTCAGCTTCGGAGACCCACGCTCATGGAGGCCTCCCGACTCGGCCAGGGGAGAGTGGAGTTCCAGGAGCTGGTCCAGGTCTGGAGAGGAGAGGGCGCAGCCAGGAAAAGAGGCAATGGTGGTTGGGAACTTGTCAAATCCAGTGTGAGGATGAGAGGTTGCAACAGCCACTGGGGCAGAGTCCCCACCCTGCAGCAACCTTCCTAATCAGCACCTGGAGGCAAGGTGGAGCCAGAGCAGCCAGTACACATCCCACCACACCCAGCTCTATGCCTGCCTCCAGGCTGTGGCCTCCTGCCTCTCCACTGTGTGGGCGGCTGACAGTGGGGAGCGCTGGGGTGCATCGGCAGCGACCCCAGAGCCACAGCAACTCCCAGGGATCCAGCCAAGGAACAAACGGGAACTGGAGCACAACAGCAAGAGAGAGCTGCAGATGGAGGTAGTTCACACGGCCCCACGCCCTTCTCACTCCAACATCAAGCAGGAAGCATGAACTGAGTTACTGGGCTTCAGCTCCCACCCTGAACACCCTCTGTGAGCACCTTGAGCCTTGGCAGCCTGCGCAATCACCACCTGTTCCTGATAGCAATGGGACGAGTCCACTGGCTTCAGGACTCACCCCAAACTACTAATATGAGCAACAAGAATGTCTCCATACTGCTTGCATATATGAACCTTGTATGAACCCATGGCGACCGGGTAGGCAGCAGAGAGCGAACCTCCCAAAAAAAAAAAAAAAGGAGAGAGAACCTCCCAGAGGAATGCCACTCAGACATAGCAGTGTGGCAACATGTGAAGGACAGAGAGGAAGGAGGTGGATGTCCTGAACTTGAGAGGGATCTGGGATGGGAACTGAAACCCTCGGAAGGTCTAAGCAGAACCTCCTCTGGAGGAGGGGATTGAGGATCTGCCGTGGCACAGTCGGAGGGAGATGAGACGGTGAGGGAGGAGGTTGCCACTCCGGGCACACCCTTGGACTGCGTCCTCGTTTTGGCGTTCTCAGCTTCAGCTTCGGAGATCCACTGCCCAGCTGCAAGGGGTGGGGAACGGTAAGACTGGAGATGAGGAGGAGGTGGGAGGAGAAGAAAGGGCCTCTGGCATCAAGGCAATGGGACAGAGCCAAAAGGGTCACAGAGGGCGCCCCGATGGGGGCGCGTGCCCCGTGGCTGCTCCACTGAGGGCCCCATGGTTGCTCTGCCGAGGGCCCCGCAGCTGCGCCGCAGTGGGCCCCATGACTGCCCTGCTGTGGGCCCCATGGCTGCGCCGCAGTGGCCCCGATGCTGCTCTGCAGTGGGCCCCGCGGTTGCTCCGCTGCTGCTCCGCAGTGGGCCCGGTGGCTGCTCCGCTGAGGGCCCCGCTCACGGCACCTCATGGACTGGACCCGCCCCCACCCATAGCACGACGACAGGGTGGAGCCAGGTGGTCCGCTGTCAGCATATGTGCTTTCCCACGTCCAACCATGGCAGTTTGTATACACCCATGTATGTATGTTATAGTATAGTCTGAGGCAGCTATATCTCTTCCCAAGGCGAGAGTCCAAGGGTATAGATAAACCCAGGAGTACAGTTATTATCACAGGGAAGATGACTGATTGAGTGGTAGGGCAACAGAGATGAGGGAGGAGAAAAACTGAATGATCAAATGGGCCATCATCTGTGTAACTGAGTAACGAAGGTGAAGGTAACATTATGTAGGACAGCATCCAGAGCTAATTCCCTTCTATGTTCTCTATAATTCTGTATTTCCTCAGTCGTTTTTGTATTAGCAGAAGTGAAGATAACTTTATATTATACAGCATCCAGTGCAAATTCCCTACTATCTTCTCTAGAATTTGGTATTTCCTTTAATGTTTTTGTGTTAACTAATGTGAAGATAACTATGTAATACAACATCCAGTACAAATTCCCTACTATATTCTGTATAACTTTGTATTTTCTGTATTGTTGGCTTTTCTGGTTCATGTCTCCATTCTTTTGTCTTTAAAATAAAATTAAAAAAAAAAGATATGACATCATAATATGACATGAGCATATGACATCATAATAAACTGTCAATAATGGAAGGAAATTAAGAGGTCAATAACTAAACCTATCTGGAACGTACCCAAATATTTGGAAACTAAACATACTTTTAAATAACATGTAAGTCTGATAATATCGTAAAGGAAAATCAGAAAGAATGTTGAATGGAATGAAAATAAAAATAACGTATCAAAATTCGTGGATTACTTAGATGGAGAATACTGATATTAAACAATGTACATCTAGAGCCAGGGATATACATCAGTGGCATAGGGCCTACCTGGCAAGTATGAGGTCCCGAATTCGATTCCCAGGACCAAAACAAGGAAACCATATACAACATCAGATGTAAAAATCAACTGAAGATAGAGCACACACTTAAATGAAAGATTTGGAAGTATAAAATGTTTAGAAGATAAAACAAACTGTGCCCTGGAGAGGGTAAAGCTTTTATTTATATAAAACATCAAAAGCATCATGCTTAAAAGAAAAAAAAATTAATAAATTCAATTTTATAAAAAGTATCTTCTTTTCAAAAGAAATTGAAAAGCTAAGCAAAGGCTGACAGAAAATCACACATCTGATAATATTCAGAACAAATAATCTAAAAACTGAATACAGAAAAACCCCAATTGTAATTTAAAGCAATTTTTAAACATCACAAATGATTCAACAGACCCTTTCCTTATAGTCCTAGGAATCACAAGTAAGTGTATGATGCCTGCTGAGTGTCATTAATCATCAAGAAGAAGCACCCTTAGCCACACTAAGGTGTCACTACATACCCCCCGAATGGCCCAAATTGCAAGACTGAGCACTGTGGAATATTGGTGACCATGCACACCAACTAAAACTTCCATATATGGTTGATAAAAATGTAAAATCTTACAATCATTCTGGAAAACATTGGGCATTTTCTTAAATAGTTAAATACACATACCTATAATATTATATACTCATATTACTCCTGGAGAAGCATAAACTTACAAAAATATTTTATATGAATGTTTATAGTAGTTTTGCTGATAGAGACAAACACTGCAAATAATGTAGCTATCAAAAAGTGAATGATTAAATTGTGATAGATTCATAAGAATATTACTCAACAGTAAAAGGAATGAACTTTATTACATGCAACACGAATGAATTCCATAATTTTGTTTAATGAGAGAAAACAGATAAAAGAATACATTCAGTGTGATTTCATTTACACAAAACTCGAGAAAACACAAGCTAATTTGTTATTAACAGAAACAGAACTAAAAGGCAGTGGCTGGATGCAGACAAGGAGGGGAGGGTTACTAAAGGGCAGCACGCGGCCGAGGATTATGGGTATGTTCATTATCTTCACCGTAGTAAGTTTCAAAGATCCATGAATATGTCAGACCTACCGAACACAGTATATATACTGCATTCACTTTCTAGTGTATCAATTATATATCACCAAATCTTACTAAGAGAGAATGAAAAGACAAATCAGCTTATGAGAAAATACCTGCAAATGTACACGACAGACTTACACCCAGAATATTTAAAGAACTTACAAAATTCAATAGTAAGAAAAAAATGTACGAAGAAGTAGGCAAAAGATTTCAACAACAAACAGCCAGGTGTGGTGGCGCACACCTGTAATGCCAGCACTTGGGAGGCTGAGGCAGGAAGATCATTACAAGTTCAAGGCCAGCCTGGGCTACATAAATTAGTTCAGGACTAGCCTTAACTGTATATAGCAAGACCCTGTCTCAAAAGGTAAAAAACAAAAAACAAGGATTTGGACAACCACATCACCACACATGCACAGAACAGTTCCAAAACCTTGCCCATGGACTTCTCAGGAGAAGCTGCAGATTTTCCACAGTGAGGCCTAGACCTGACTGCTACCAGATGAGCAGGAGATACAAAAACAACCACTTGACAGTCACGTGTTTACCACTATGTACTCTCTTGAAAAATGGTCTGCTCTCACCCTGTACAATATACCTTTTTTAAAAGAGAGAATAAAAATAAAAAATATAGAATTTCAAATAAGATGATACGAAATTAACAATAATTATATTACATATTGTTATTTTCAAAGTAGCTGCTCAGATCACCAGATACAGGCATGCAAAACTGATCCAACAAGATGAGCCCCAGCTGCCCCTTCCAGTGAGCGGACAGGAATCAGTGGTGCAGTTACCGCAGCTGTCTCGCAGATGTGTGTGTACACTCTCTCTCCTTCCTTCTCTGCTCCTCTCCCCTGTGCCAGCCGTTCTTTCCCTTTCCCAGTATCTATTGTACATTTTGAGTCTTATTTACCCTTTCTCACACCAGGGAGACAACACGATGTTTACACGTGTGGTCTCAAGCTGCACCCATTTACCTACAGAAGTCTACAGTTTATCCTTTTTTACGGCTGAGTATACTCTGTTGTATAGTATAAAAAGACCACAACCTTTTTACCCATTTCTCTGTTGATGGCTATCTGGGTAGTTTCCAAGATACTGCTATGACAAACTGTGCTGCTATGAACATGGAGGCACATGTATCGCTATGGTATGGTGTTTTCAATTCCTCCAGAAAAATGCCCAGAAGGTAAATGGCTGGGCTGAATGGGGTCTCCAGTCCTAGTTTCTGAGGAATCTCCACACTGATTTCCACAGTGGTCCCACCAGCAGTGGAACAGGGTTCCTTTTTCCCCACGGCCCCTTCAGCAGTTGTTTTTCTTGATGACAGCCATTCATTCTGGGCTGAGGTGGAATCTCAGTGTTGTTTTAATGTGCATTTCTCAAATGACCAATAATGTTGAACATTTTATCATATATTTATTTGCAATTTGTATTTCTTCATCTGAGAAGTTTGTACTCATCTCAGATGTCCATTTTTGGATTGGGCCTTTGAATTTGGGGAGGCTGATGATTTTTAATAGTTTGTATGTTCCTGATAGAAGACCTCCATCTGAGGGGCAGCTGGTTAAAACTATTTTGCAATTCATGGGTTTTCCTCTCACTCTGTCGGTGGTTTCTTTTGCAAGAGCTGTTTAACAAGGTGAGACCAACTTCTTGCCGTACTTGTACTTGGCCACGCTCATGCCACTGAGCATGTTTCCTTTCCTACCTTTAATAAATGGCTAGTCTTTGTGCTTGTTTTGACCATTCTTTGCTCAGGACAGAAGGACCTAGAAAACACCTCTAAACAAGAGACTCCAGCACCCCCAAAACCAGTAACTATATTATTACATAGTTTTTAGAATCCCTAAAATAAAAAAAAAGTCCAATACTGACAGTGCTGGGTCTGCAGAGCCCTCACCCACGAGTGGTCAGAGTGTAAGCAGCTCAGCCACTCTCAAGAGCAGCTTGGCAGTTTCTCACGCAATTAGCACTCAAGGGGTGACCCGGGTTTCATTCCTCACTGTCCGCCTAAATGAAGTGAGAATTTCTGTTCAAACAAAAGTTCACCTATGCATTTTTATAATAGTTTTGATCATCACAAACTAAAAACAACCAGAATATCCCTCAACCAGAAAATGAAGAATTTGTGGTTTAGGTATACAATGGAATACTACTCAGCAATAAAAAAGAATGAACTCTAATATAGGCAATATGTATGAATCTCAGATGCTCTACCCTACTACATGCAAAATTCAAAAGCTGCACACAGTATGATTCTAGTTACGCGACAATGATAAAAAGGCAAAATTATAGGAAAATAGTTTAGTAGTTGCCAGAGACAGAACAGGGAGATTTGCTTAAAAGGGATAAAGGAATTTGAGGAGGGGTGGAAGTGTTCTCTATATTCACTCTCATAGTACCTACTTTGTATTTGTCAAAACCCACAGCAGCACTAAAAAGGGAAAATTATACCAAACAAAAACAAGGAATACTTTTACTGCTTAAATAATGTCAAGCAAAAATTATCTGAATACAGTCAGCAATTTCCTAATCTATACTGTTTCACATAATCATTGTTTTGAGTTCTACTAGTAAGTATAACCATGTGCAGGAAGCATAGGAGGGAAACCAGGCTTTAATGTAAAGGATAGAGCTCAAATTTTACTACAAAAATTTTAATAGTTAAGTATACTAGTTTTAAAGTAAAAAAAGTAGTTGAGAAATTATGACATTAACTACTTTAGGAAGGTGAATTATTTCATTTTATTTTTTTGTTTTATTTTGGTTTTTTTGCGGAACCAAGGTTTGAACTCGGGACCTTGTGCTTGCCAGGCAAGTACTTATTCCACTGAGCTATATTTCCAGCCCTTAATTTTATTTTTAAAACTGACTGCAAAGGGCATAGCACACAGTAAGTTGTATGTGTATGCGTGTGAGAGAGAGAATTCAGTTTGCAGTTGTATAAATATTAAACAATCTAAAAACTAAACAGTTCTGCATAATCATACCAAATATAATCCCCAAGCCAAAAACTATATAAAAGTCACAAATTCTGGTATATTGTACAGGGAACTGTGGTTCCCTCTACAGGCAAAATATTTTATGACATTAATGAAGTTTACTGTATACTCAACTATATGAGTACAATTTTTGTTTGAAAGAGCCAATAGTGATCTACCCTGAACATTCCCAGGGAGATGGTGAAATTGAAGTATCCTTCACATGACTCAGAGGAGTTGGCGTTCGAAAGGAGAAACTATTTCAAGGACAGAAAGAGAAGAGCAATGGGATCAAGAACGAGGTGACAGAAAAAGTAAAACTGGATCAATAAACAGAAAAATGAATGCAGAGAAAAGTGCAAAGCAGTCCACATTCCACAGCGCAAGGTGAGCCCAGAGAGGCCCGCAGCCCCAGGGATGAAGAGCTGGGGCAAGTCGCCACAGGAGAAACCCACTGTTACTGCAACCCGGGGCAGCTTCGGCTGAGACTGGCCCCGCTCGCACGGCAGGGGGACTGGAGGAGAAGTCCATGCAGGGCTTGCTGTCCCCTTAGAACGCCGAAACCAGGAGCCAAACTGCAAGGGGGCTTGCTGTTTGCGATTTACCTCCACGAGGGGGTTAAACGTCACAGAGTAACCATACTCCTCAGTCTCCAGAGACCCTAAGGCTGTGTGGATGGATAGGAAACAAAGTCTCAACTACAGAAAGCTAGGACTGTGGAAGGCAAGCTTGTTGGTAGCATTGCTCTCTGGTAAGATGAAGACCTGTTGTTCTGCGGTTTTATGAGATAGCTCAATCTGAAAGTTCTGGAACAGTGCCCAGGGGACTGCCTGGTTCCTGCAGCTGTCCTCCTCAGACACAGAATACAGCCTGTCATCCCAGAGAGTGAACGTTGGCTATAACGTTTATCAGGCTCCTGGGTCCACAGAGGGGGCGGGGGGCCTCTGGAGTAAGCAGGACACCCAATTGGTCCACATGCCGAAATGCTAGCTGTGGCTACCAGTGGCCCTGAGTGCACAGACGAAGAGCAATCCAAGTACCTCCCGAAGGACTGGACCGAATAGGCTGCCCCCAAACAATAAAAAGTATCAAAGGAATTCAGCCTTGAGGGAGACATCACTCTATTAAACAAGCCCACTGGGCAGAAAAGGCAGGGCAGCTTTCAGCACTTAGGCGCACTAGCCAGGGAAGGGGCTGTGGAGAAACATACAAGAGACCACAGGCAACTCAAAACACCTCTCCATGGCTGTGGATTCCAGTATTACAAGTCCTGGGAAGAGACTACCACACAAACAGCTCACCAGGAAAACCAGTCTGGACGCATTCTGTATTGTTTGTTGCACTCTCTTACTTTCGTTTAATTTTACTTATATTTTTAATTCCTTAACTACCCCTCCTTTCTTCTCTTTCTTATTTTATCTCCACTCTACCGCACAGACCCCCGAGTATCGGACCTTGAACTCAGGGTCTTCCCACAGACTGACACTTTTTACTTTTTAAAACCAGGTCTCCCCAAGTCATGGAGTTGCTCATGCTAGACTTAAACTTGGGACTGTCCTGCCTCACCCTCCCAGGAGTGCTGGAATTACAGCTGTGTCCTACCACACTCAGCCTCGTTCTGTTTTTCAATCTCCTATCTTCCAGTTTTTTCTTTTCCTGCCCCCTCAGTTTTTTTAAACAACTGGTTTTTATTGTATTTCACTATCTGGTTGCTCTTTGTGTTATCAGTTACAGTTTGTTTTCTTCTCTCTGGGCACTAGTGGGAATCAAACCCTCAAATGAAGAACGCTCGTTCAGAAGACTCAAACATGGAAGAGACAGATACCTATCCCAATACAGGTGCAAATCTCAACACAGAAATATCAGAGCCCCAAAGGTTCGTAACAGTTTGGTAAGTGAATCCAAATATATCTAAATGGATGAAATGTATGAGACAACAAATCTTAAAGATTGCTCTTTAGAATAATCAATGACCTCAAACACAATACAACAGTTGAATGAACTAAGAAAGACAATATAGAATATGAAACAGCAATTTAACAGAGACATTCTGAAAAAAGAGCCAAAGAAAAATCTTCAAAATAAAAAGCTCAAGCAGTCAAACCAGACTTCTGGGAAGACGGCACAGCAGCAACAACTCAACTGAAATCCAGATATTGGAAAACAACTTGGGGGAGAAAAGGAGGGAGGTGGATCGCTAGGACCCAAGGAGGGATCTGAAGAGAAAACTGGAGCCCATAGAGACAGGGAAGACACAGACCCAATGCAGAGAAGAAAAGCAAGCTGTACTTTCTCCCTAGCCACTGGCTCCTGGTGAGCGATGTTCAAACCCACAGCAATGTGGTGAGGAAAGGTGACTCCAGAGCCCTCCAAGGAGAAATGCCCTGGTGAGATGGGGCAGTGGTCCTGTGCACTCCAACAGCTGGTGAACAGTTCCAGCCCAAACCACTGCAGTACTGCCTGGAGAGGGTGCCTGGCCCGATGCCATTTATGGAGGGGTCCAACTGAACCTGGGACTCAGAGCAGCCACGCATTGAATTCATCTCAGGGCTCCCATTTTGAAATCCCACAGTGGCTGGGTGAGAGGTAAACAGGGGAGACATCCAGGGTCAAGAAGCCATGGTCAGGACAGTAAGGGACACCAAACCAATGACCACAGGCCAGGATCAGCCTGAATTTCTGGGGACTTGAAAGTAGCAGAGTCTGTATCACATCCTAATCCTACTGCAGCCTTCCTGGGATTATGAAGCACCAATCTGGGCTCTGACTGCCTCCTTTGCCTCCCAGAGACAGCAGGGTCATGCCTGGATTTGGACACTACCACAGAACTGTAGACCCCAACAGATAATCAAGGCTTAAAATAAAAATCCATTTTTTCCTTTACCTTTGATTTTTCATTCTTTTGTTAACTGTTTTTGGTTTTTCATGAGCGTCAACACTATCTTTAGCTTTTTCATTTTGTCCTTGTTTTGCTCCTTTTTTCTTTCCTGTCTTCACCAGTTTCCAGAGACTTGGGTAATCTTCCTTTGTCCTTCAGCCTTACCTCTTACCTCTTTCTCTTCATTTCTCTATTTTCCTTTTTACTCCTTTTAAATTTTCTGCCCTTCAGATAAAATTGCTCTATTGAGTGCAAGTTTAGTGTGTATAGTTTTTAATTTGTCCTAGATTTTGTTATATAACTATAAATGTTGTACATATGATTAAAAGGGGCAAGTTACTACACAGCTTGTCATTTTCTAGTCTATACTTGATGCTAATGGTATTATTGATTGTACTACTTTAGCCAAGATGACATAGTTGTTTCCATCAGTTTATCTTCCCTGTACTCCAATACCTAGATAGCTAAGGGGGTCATTAATACTAGAGCTCAGTACAAAAGAACTGTGCTAGGCCAAAGAGGCAGCAACCTTTCATTCCTAATAAACTGAAGAGGCAGAAATGTGGGACAGACT
This sequence comes from Dinomys branickii, assembly GCA_004027595.1. Taxonomy (NCBI): domain Eukaryota; kingdom Metazoa; phylum Chordata; class Mammalia; order Rodentia; family Dinomyidae; genus Dinomys; species Dinomys branickii. The sequence goes on along the minus strand of PVLD010005075.1, from coordinate 72,642 downwards.
CAAAAGCCCAAAGCTGCTATGCCTAGATGACATCTCTGAAAAGTAGTCATTGCCTAGAGATCTCAATATGGTACTAAAACTACCCACCATAAAAATTTACAAGCCTCAATGAAAAATAAATAAATTAATCAATTAAAAATGGAAAATGAGAAAATAGAAGAGGCAACCCGTAGTATCAAACTCACCCAACGGACAATTGAGATGAAAGAAATCAAAAACTTTCCAGCTAAATTCTATCAAATGGTGGCAGCAGAAGTAACCAAGCAGATCATCAATAAGTCTCTTGACAAAAACAAAACTGAAATAGTTAAAGAGACAAGGACCATAATGAATGAACTGATTAGTGAATCAAGGGTAGATAAAGATTAAAAAATAGAGGAGCTTAGGAAAGATATGGAAACCATGAATGCTCAACATAGACAACTGGATTCCATATAATAGACTGAAATTGAAATCTAAGAGATTAAACAATAATGTCAATACAACATACCAGAATTTATGAGCCGCAATGCAAGCAGTCCTATGTGGGAAATTTATAGCGGTAAATTCTCACATGAGAAAAACAGAGCAAACGAAATAAACAACCTAATGTTCAACCTCAAGCTTCTGGAAGAAGAGCAAGTTAGGGCTAAAGTTTGTACATGGGAGGAAATTGTAAGGATCAAAGCAGAAATTAAGGGAAACTATGAAAACAGTATATAGTATCAATGAATTGCAGAGTTGGTTCTCCAAAAGAGTAAGTAAAATTCAAATACCTTTAGCCAACCTTATCCAAAAAGAAAACTCAAACCTACCCCAATAGTAATGAAAAGGGTGAAACCACAACAGATCCCGTGGAAATCCAGGTCACCAAGACCTACTTTCACAACCTATACTCTAATAAGATGGAAAACTCAAAAGAAATGGAGAGATTCCTAGATATATATGACTTATCAAAATGGAATGAAGAGATGTAAAAATTCTAAATAAAGCAATATCACTCAATGAAATTAAAGGTATAATTAATTAAAAACCTACCAAGAAAAAGCCTAGGCCCTGAAAGATTCACTGCTCAATTCTACAAGAAATTTAGAGAAGATCTAATGTCATTACTTCTCAAACTCTTTAATGAAATTGAAAGGGAAGCAATACTCCCAAACTCATTCCTGGAAGCAAGCACTACCCTGATACCCAAACCAGAGAAGAATCCAACCAAAAAAAGAGAACTACAGGCCAATCTCCCTAATGAACAGAGATGCAAAAATTCTCAATAAGATACTGGCAAACAGAAAGCAGCAAATTATCAAGGACATTATACACCAGGACCAAGTACGATTCATCTGAGGTATGCAGGGATGGCTCAACATACACAAACCAATAAATGAAATACACTATGTTAACAGAACCAAGGACAAAACCTCGTTATCATCTCAATAGATGCAGAAAAAGCATTTAAGAAAATCCAACACCCATTCCTGATAAAATAATACATGAAAATTGGAATGGGTGATCTTTATTTCAATCTGATAAAAGACATCTATGCGAAAGCAGCAGCCAACACAATACTAAATGCACAAAAACTGAAAGTGCTCACCCTAAATCAGGAACAAGTACAGAAAGACGTCCACTGTCACCACTTGTTGACTACAAGTTTGGAAACAGTAACCAGAGCAATTAAACAAGAGAAAGAAATAAAAGGAATGAGGACAGAAAAGGAAGAAGTTAAACTATCATTATTTGTAGAGGACATGATACTCTCAGTAGAAGACCCAAAAAAATTCTACCAAAAGATACATATAAACAATAACGAAATTCAGCAATGCAATGAGATACAAACTCAACACTCAAAAATCAACAGCATTCCTGTAAATGAACAACTGACTCATTCAGAGAGAAATTAGGGAAACAATATCTTTCACAATGGCAACCAAAAAAAAGGAAATACCTATACCTTTACACTGAAAACTGCAGTACTCTGAAAAAGGAGCAAAGAGGATATCACAATGGAAAGATGTCCCTTGTTCTTGGATAGGAAGAACCAATATAGTGAAAATGGCCATATTTCAAAACCTGTTATATAGATTTAATGCAACCCCAATCAAAATATCAACTACCTTACAAAACGAGAAATCAACCCTAGAATTCATATGGAACCAGCAGTGACTTAGAATAGCCAAAGCAATTCTCGGCAACAAAGGCCAGGCAGGGCATCACAGATCCATCTGAGCTTACACAACAAAACCACTGTGACCACCGTGATAAAACCAGCATGGTACTGGGGCGGGGGGAAGGGGGGGGGATCAGTGGAATAGACTACAAGATGGAGAAACAACTGCAAGCACGCTCGGCTACTTATCTTTGACAGAGGCCAAACTGGAAAAAGATAGCCTCTTCAATTAATGGTGCTGGGAGAACTGCTTTTACATGCCAAAAACTGAATCTAGGCCTGTATCTCTCACCATGCACTAAACTGGAAATGGATCCAAGATCTAAATATAAAAACAGAACCAATTTGCTAGAAGAGAGAATAGGCAAAACTCCAGGAGACATTGGTGTAGGCAAAAACTTTATAATACCCTAATCGCACAAGAAATATTACAAAGAATCAGTAACTGGGACTACATTATGTTAAAAAGCTTTTGCACAGGGAAAGAAACCACCAATAGAGTGAAGAGGCAACCCACATAATTGGAAGAAAATTTTACCAGCTGTTCCTCAGACAAAGAACTAATATCTGGAATATATAAATAACTCAAAAAAAAGCAATTAGTTCTACCAACTTTAAAAACCCAATCCAAAAATAGGTATTTGAAACAAATACATATTTCTCAGATGAAGAAGTACAAACAGCAGATAAATATAAGAAAAATGCTCAATGGCACTGGTCGTTGCAGAGATGCACATTAAAACACTGAGATTCCATCTCACTCCAAAAAGAATGGCTATCATCAAGGAATCAACCAGTAACAAATGGTGGTGGGGTTGCAGGCAAAAGGAGCCCTTCTTCACCACTGAGAGTGCAGACAAGTGCAACCACTGCGGAAATCAGTGTGGAGATTCCTCAAAAAACTACACCTAGAGGTTCCATTTGACCCAGCTATTTCTCTTCTTGTTGTCTTCCCAAAACAGTTAAAAGCATGACACTACAATGACATATGCACACCCAAGTTTACAGCACTACAATTGGTACAGCCAAATCTTGGAAACATCCCATACACCCATCAAAAGATGAATGGGTAAGTGAACTGTGATATTTATAAATGGAGTACTACTCTGACATGAAGAAGAATAATGCTGAGTCATTTGTGGGGAAAAGAGATGCACCTAAAGATCATAACCTTAAGTGAAATAAATCAGACACATGAGTTGAAATGTCACAGTGCTTATTTCACGTGAGAAACCCAGAGGGTGAGTGAGGAGCACCATGGGGGACAGACACTGGGAGGTGGGAGAAGCATGTCCAAATGGGGGGGACCAGAGCGGGGGTAGAGGGTGGGGAGGGAAATGGAGATGGGGCCTTTGTGGATGAGGGAGGGAGGGAAACTGAAATGAGGGGAATCGGAAAGAAAGGCAACAACTCAGCTATATTACACACAGACACAGAATCCGCACGGAGAAAGTGAGCAGTATGACAAATATGTACTAATAAAGTGTGTTGCACTTTATTTTATTTTTTTGTACCAGGAATTGAATTCAGGACCTCACGTTTGCAAGGCAGGTGCTGTGCCACTGAGCTAAATCCCCAGCCCTGTACTAATAAAGTTTAAAAAATAAAAGCCAAATCAAAACCTTAGTGGAGCTGGGCATGGTGGCACAGGCCTGTATTCTCAGCAGTTGGGAGGCTGTGGTAGGAGGACTGCCTTGAGTTCGAGGCCAGCTTGGGCTACTAGAGAGTTCAAGGCCAGTCTGAACTGCACTGTGAGACACTGTCTCAGAAAAACACCTCAGTGGAAATCCTCACCAATAAACTGAATGAAGCAGAAAACGCAGTATTGGGGCTTAACAATAAGGTTGATGAGTTATCACATTCCAACAGTAATAAAAAAATAAATTATTGATGAAACATCCAAAAACTATGAAACATGGTTAAAAGATTAACCTATGAAGTTTCAGGACAGAGAAGGGCACCAAGGTACAGACTAAAGACAGAAAAATACATTTAGAAAATTTCCCAAGTATAGGGAAAGCTATGGACATTCAGTAGCACAAGAGATTTAAAACCCCAAATGGGCATGAGCAGTGAAAAATCTCCACACAGTGTACCATAGTTAAAATGCCGCTAGCCCAGCACGAGGAGGAAAGATCATTGAAAACTGCAAAAAAGAAACTCCAAGCCACTTATAAAGGTAAACCCAGCAGAAGAACTGCAGATTTCTCAGGAGAAACTCTGAGAGCCAAGAGGGCATGAAAGGATGCATTTCAACCTCTGAAAGAAAGTAATTCCAACTTAAAATACTATATCCAGAAAACCTATTCTTCAAAATTGAAGGAAAAATAAAGACCTTCCAAGACATGCATAAACCAAAGGAATTCAGGACCACTACTGCAAGCACTGTAGAAGATACTTAAAGCAAGTATCTTCCTTAGAAGAACAAATAGCACATGAGAACTAGGAAATAAAACACTAGAAAACAACACAATGACAGAAATCACTACATATCTTTCAATAACCCTGACAGTAAATGGTCTTAATTCTGAAATAAAAAGACATACACGGCTACCTGCAAAAAAGCCACACTTCACTAGTAAAGAAATACATAGGCTGAAAGTGATGCTCCATAGAAGTGAAATCCAAAAGCAAACAGGAGTAGCTTCTACCTGACAAAGCAGAATTCAAGCCAAAATTTGTCAAAGGAGAAGAAGAAAGTCATTACAAATTGGCAAAGGGCACAATGCATGGAGAAAATATAACAAATGTAAGTACTGTGTATGTGTACCAAACATCAGCACACCCAACTTCATGAAACAAGCACTGCTTGATATAAAGGAACAGTTAGGGGGGCTGGGGAGAAGGCCCTGCCTGGCAAGAGCAAGGTCTTGAGTTCAAGTCCCCGCACCTAAATAAATAAGTCTTAAAAAAAAAAAGAAAGAAAGCTGGATGTGGTGGTTTACCCAGCATTCAGGAGGCTGAGGCAGGAGGATCGTTGGGAGTTCAAGGTCAGCCTGGGCTACAAAGTGAGCTTAAAACCAGCCCAAACTGCATAGTGAGACCTCATCTCAAAAAGACCAAACAAACAAACAAAAAAAACCCCAAAAGAAAAGAAAACAAAACAAAACAAAAAAAAACAGAACAGTTAGGCCCCAGTAAACTGGTCATGACCTATTGATAGGTCATCAATAAACAGGTCATGGGTGGGCATGATAGTTGTCTGTGTCAACTTAAGGAAAAACACCCAATCAAATAAGCACAGTTCTGGGTGTAGCTGAAGGGACTTACTTCAGTAAGGTGTGAGTGTGAGTGACGCCGACCAGTGGGCTTGTGGACTGAAGGGAACAGGAGGGAAATGAAGAAGGAACCTTGTTCCTGCTTCTCAGGAGGAGCGCCAGCTTCACCTCAGATGTCCCCTCCTGCTTTCCAGCACAGACCTTTCATGGCCCGTCACACACCCTACGTCTCCTGATGGGGCCTTGCATGGGATATTGCCTTGAGCTCCAGGCCTTCGACCTCTGATTGGATCCTTTGATCTACAGCATGCAGAAAGCCCTTTTATACCTTCCACACCTGACTCTGCAGATGGCCACTGTATGCCCACCATGTAAATCCTTATTTATTTATATATCTGGCATTAAATCTGGTTCTCTAGTGGCCACTGACTGACTGCTATGGGGGAAGCAAACAACGGAACAGAGTTGAACTGCACCATACATCAAATGGACTTCATGGACATCTACAGAATCTGTATCCAACAATTATATAACACACATTCTTTTCAGAGGCTAATGGAATGTCCTTTAACATAGATCACAGGCCATAATCCTTAATAAATACAAAAAATTGAAATAATTTCTTATATCTTACCAGATTGTAATGGAATAAAACTTCAAACCAACAAGAAAACTATACAAACTATACAGGGGCCGGGGATATAGCTCAGCGGCACAAGCCCCCGCCTGGCAAGTGCAAGGTCCCAAGTTTGATTCCAAGTTTGATACCAAAAAAAAGTTAGAAATGATATAAATAAATGGAGATTAACATTGCTGTTGAGTAAGCAGCAAGTCGTTGGAGGGAAAATTTAAAAACACCTAGTATCGAATTAAAATGGAAATATACCAGAACCTGCTGGGTACGGACAAAACAGTTCTGAGATGAGTGCCTACACTGAAAAAATAATCACAGAGGTCTCAGATAAATAACCTACTAATTCATCTCAAGAGCTTAGGAAAAAACAAAAACAGCCAGCCATAGTAGCACACACTTGTCATACCAGCACTGTGGGGGCTGAGGCTGGACAATCGCTCAGTTGAAGGCCAGCCTGTGCTACACAGTGAGTTCAAGGCCAGCCTAAACTACTGTCTATAGTGAGACCTTATGTCAAAAATCAAAACAGACAAAAACACACCAAACCCTGAGAAGAAATTAAAAAGAGATGAGAGCTCAAATTAATAAACTAAAGAACCATACAAATGATCAATGCAGCATGGAGTTGGTCCTGTGAAAAGATTGTAAGATTTGTAAACCCTTAGCCAAACTAACCAAGAGAGAGAGAAGGCCCAAATTAATAAAATTAGACAAAAAAGGAATTACAGCTGACAGCACTGAAGTCCCCAGCATTATCAGAGACAATTTTGAAAACCTTTATTTCAGTAAGTTGAAGAAATGGAACCTCCAGGCAGGTATGACCTATCAAAACTCAGCCAAAGGAATATTAAAAAATCCACACAGATCAACAGTTAGCAACGAAATTAAAGCAGTAGCAAAGTTGCCTAACATAGAAACCCCCAGGACTGGGCAGAATCTCTGCTGAATGTCACAAGGCCATTAAAGAACATCAATGCTTCTTGAACTAGTCCACAGAACAGGGAAAGAACACTGGTTCTCTGAGGCCAGTGCACCCTGGTGCTGAAGCCAGAGGAGCACACAACAGAAAAAACTGCAAACCAACGTCTTCGGTGAAAGCTACAGTCAGCTTTCCCACTGCAGAGACAATGCCTGGCACTGAGAACTCAGAGGAGCAGAGGTCTAACGGGGCACAGTTTGGGGTGAGTAAGCCCTCAGGTAGGAGTGGCGTGATGGAAGGCTGAGGAGGCGTGCTGTTCGCAGTTCCGGGCGGCAGGGCAGGGCAGCGCTGCGCAATGTATAGAGCAGGAGGCGAGGCGATCTCACACACACCACGATCACACCCCATCACCTCCGTCCCGCAGACACACCCAGAAGCCCGTACCACCAACCCTCTGTGGGCAGATCCCAAAGCTGATCCACCTGGACATTTGCCTTGAACACCACAAACACAGACACAAAACTCTTTAATAAAACACATGAAGGCAAATTAAATAAAACAAATTTAAAAGATCATCGGTTTCATTCCAGGGATATAAAATTAGTTTCACATACACAAATCAGGGGCTGGGGATATAGCTCAGTGGCGTGGTGTCTGCCTGGCAAGCATGGGGTCGAGTTCAATTTCCAGTACATTAAAAAAAAATCAATAACCCTCAGAAATCACATAAACAGAATGAAAGTTAAGAATCACACGATTATCTTGACAGATGCAGAAAAAGCCTTTGAGAAAAGTCAACATCCCTTCATGATAAAAACCTGAAGAAAATAGGTATAGAAAATAATGTACTTCAACAATCAAGGCTATGTATGACAGCATTTCCTCTAAAATCAGGAACGAAATAAGGATGTTCACTCAACACTCTTATTCGATATGAAACTTGAAATGGTAGCTACAGAAATTGGGTAAGACACAGATAAAAAAAATACAAATAGGGTCTGGGAATGAGGCTCAGTGTTAGAGAGTTGCCTAGTGTGTCTGCAGCCCCGAGTTCAATCCCCACTACTTCAAAAACAAACAAACAAAAATAATTTACAAATAGGAAAGAAGTCAAATTATCCTTATATGTAGATAATACAATTATGCACCAAAAGATCCTAAACAACTCTACCAAAAGACTTCTGATAAATTCAACAAAGTAATGGAACACAAATATCAACAGCTTGCTATACACTAATAAAAAAATTATCCAAGAAGGTAATTGGGAAAATAATTTTAGTCACAATGACTTAAACAAAAAGCCAACCAACCCTAGGAATCAAATCTAACCAAGGAGGTAAAAGACTTCTATGTTGAAAATTGGTGAACACTGAAGGAAGAAACTAAATGCATTGCGAGATGTAAGACCTCCCACGCTAGTTAAAAGGGCCACGTCACCAAAGCAACCTACAGATTCAACGCAATCCTCCTCACAACACCAATGACACCGTTCACAGAACTAGGTTAACACAACCCTACAATGCACATGGAAACACGTAAGACCTACAGTAGACAAAACCATCATGAGCAAGATCCATGTTGGAGGTATCACAGTACTTGATTTCAAAACACACTATAGAGCCATAGTAACAAAAACTCATGGTAATGGCATAAAAATAGATACAAAGATGAAATATAGTGTGAGTCACAGAGATAAATCTGCACAACTACAGCCATCTGATTCTTGGCAAAAGAGCCAAGAACCCAATGTCCAATGTCCATTACACTGGACAAAAGATAGCCTCTTTAACAAATGATGCTGGGAAAATTGTTTATCTGTTATGCAAAAAACTGAAACTAGGTTCCTTTCCCTATCAACTCAAAATGGATCAAAGACCTAAATATAAAATGTGAAATTTTGCAATCTCCAGAAGAAAACAGGGGTCATATTGCAACATATGGACAGGCAATCCCTCCCTGAATATGACTCCAGTAAGTCAGAAAATAACAGCAAGAACTGACAAATAGGAGTGCATCAAATTAAAAAGTTCTGTACAACAAAGAAAACAATAAAGTGAAACAACATCCTACACAATAAAAGAAAGTCTTATCAGCTACACTCCTGACAAAGAATACTCAGGATATATGCAGAACTGAAAGTGGGGCATTGTACCCACACAATAGGAGGCTGACGGCTGACAATTGTGAGTTCAAGGACAGCTTGGGGAGCTTACTGAGACCCACCCTCAACAAACCAAACAAATACACAAAAAGAACAACAGCCAAAAATGCACACATCAGTGATGTCAGCACTCAGGAGAGTGAGGCAGGAGGATCACTGCAAGTTCAAGGCCAACCTGGGCTACATGAGAGTTCAAAGTTAGCCTGAACTACATACAGAAGACCCTGTCCCAGAAAAACCAAAAAGACAACTCCAAAAACTAAACAGTCCAATCAAAAATAGGAAAATGAACCGAATACTTCTCAAAATAATACAAATAATAATTTAATGAAAAATGATCACCTCTCATACCAGTCAGAATAGCTATCATCAATATAGAAAAATAAAAAAACATTAAATGTTGGTGAGGATTGGGACCTGGGGAGGTTGGAGCCCTTTTGTACTTCTGGTGGGAATGTAAATTGGTACAACCATGATAGAAATCAATATGGAGGTTCCTTAAAAAACTAAAAACAAAACTACTCTACTTTCAGTCCTTGGTATGTACCTGGTAAAGATGAAGTCAGCACACTATGAGACACCTTCACACACATGTTTACTGTGGCACAATTCATAACTGCCAAGATGTGGAACTAGCCTAGATACCCATCAACAGAAGAATGAGTAAAGAAAATGTGGTGATATGGTAATACACAGTGTCTATTATGCAGCAATAAAGAACAAAATCCTGTCCTTTGCAAGGAATGGAACTGGAGATCATCATGTTAAGGAAAACAGAACCAACTCAGAAAGAAAAGTAGCACAAGTTTTCCCTAATAAGTGGAACAAGGGAAGGAGGGATGATATGAAAGTAGAAGGAAGACTCCTGGAGAAGAGGAAAGGAGTGACAGGGAGTGATGAGGGCGGTAAGGAAGGATAGTGGGCAGGTGAATGCAATCAATGTACATTACATGGTTGTAGGAAAACACAAAAAAACTCAGTGTGCTGTAAAATTAATATGCACTATTGGAAGAAAGAGCCAACAAAAATCCACACTCCTTATAAATCTATTAATTTAAAACTTCTCAGTAGAGAAGTCATCCTGGTCTTGTTCTAATGTTGCACACATAAAGCAGTCTTCAATAAATGGTGGCTCTTAAATCACGACACTTTAGAAGTCAATTATACCCCAGTTCAGGAGGACGGGGCAGGTCAATTACAAGTTCAGGGCTAGGGGCTGGGGATATAGCTCAGTGGAATAAGCGCCTGCCTAGCAAGCGCAGGGTCCTGAGTTCGATCCCCAGTACCGCAAAAAAAAAAAAACAAAAAACAAAAAAAAACAAACAAGGTCAGGGCTAGCCTGGACTACACAGAGAAACCCTGTCTCCAAAAAAAAGTCAATTATACTCCTGGCATAAAAAGTTTTCAAAGTGTAGTATAATCAGAGTAGCATAACTTTATGCATAAGGGAAAACAATTGTTAACAACATACCTGTTTTTGTCTTATCTCTTGATAAAACCACTCTAATACTCTATGATGCTCTCAGAATTTGAAAGAAATTTAATCATCATTTACAGCCACTCAATCTCTTGAATTAAGATACAGATTTTAGTTCCTGAAAAGGTAAGAGACCAGCACCACCTGCTGGTTGTTGGCTCCTTCCTGCAAAACCTGCTCTAGAAGTGACATTATACTATTTCTGTATTTCACAATCCTGTTCAATAGTACTTAAAGACATGGATAATAAATAGTACAGCATGTAGGAAGCACAGAGCACACGAAGGTCAACATCCTCTGATAGGTAAAAAATAGATGAGTTTAGGAATTGTGGTTGTGGACTCTTTCATTATGCTGGATTTTTGTATGTGTATTATTGTCTATGCAACCAATACCTTATTGTAGAAATCAGCATCAACAGCCATATGCTAGGATTAAAGAGAAGTGATGTAAGAAGTACCTACAGAGAGGCATCCCAAAGCAGGAGACATGCGGACAAATGGTCCAGTATAACTGAGCTCCGCATATGTCCATCTCTTATTCTCTAACCCTGTCAGCATCTCAGGATTATAAAAGATTAACAGACGGAAAAGAGAGACACTGACAAGTATTAATATGAAGGAGGAAAACACAAACACATATACACATACTTAAATACACAAGAAACAACTTAATCAAGGATGCAGAAGTAATCAAGAAAAGAATCTTAAATAGTCGCAATGAGTAGCCTTAGACAAGGGAAAATATTAGGTAGGAAGCTACATCAAGTAAACAATAGATATGGACTAAAAATATGTGTAAATGTGGGGGGTTGGTGTGTATATCTAACTACTAAAGCATTTTAACTGGTCTGAATAACAGAACTAATAGAACTGAAAAGTTTACTAGTATTTAAGGCTGAATTATGCAAATATTCCAGAGTATGAGAAAAGGATAAAAAGATGAATATTATAAAACCAACTTTAAGCAAAATGAGGGAAGTAGTATGTGTCCATACCTACCTAACAGGAGTTCCACAGGCAAAGAAATAAATGAAAAGGAATTTCTTTAAATAATTAAGAATTTCACTGAATTCAACATATGAAATCTGAGGTTCAAAAGGCTTAAAGTGCTAAGAAGAGAAGATTCTTAAAAAGTACACACCTAACCTTAGAGTTAAACTTAGGTCTTACAAAGAGGAAAGAAACAATGGAAGGAACAGCAAAAGGCAGGACGGAGGGTCGCAGACAGAAGGGTGCGATCAAAGTGACAGCAGACATCCTCAGAGTACAACCGGGACAGCAAGAGGACAGTGAAATTTCACCCTCAAATTACTCAAAGTAAAAAAGCATTTGCCTATAACTTTGTATCACTTAAATGTGAGTGGTAAATATAGAAGTATACACTGTCTCAGAAGTTTACCACATAAAGATTCTCTTTCAAAGGTTTGAAGAATGTAATCTACCAAGAAGAAAACTAAATACAAAATAAGTGAAGGGAAAGTTTTAAAAGATTTATTATTTGCCAATCTGAATTACATAGTAAGACCTTGCTTCAAAAAAAAAAATCAAAATAACATACAAGAGCTGAGGACTTCTGGGAAAATGACAGAGTGGTGAACAGCAGAGAAACTGCATCTGAGAGTTGGTATCCAGACGCTGGAATGTAGCAATGTGAAAAAGAGAAGAGAGAGAAGTGGTCCTCAGGACCCTGCAAGGAGCTGAAGTAAGAATTGAAGCCCATGTGGAGTGCAGAGAGAGACCTCAATGAAGAAGGAGGTGGCAAGAGGCGCTTTCTCTCTGGGACCTGACTCACTGTGTGGGAGGGGTGGATCAAACCTGCAGGCACTCAGTGACTACTAGCAACCTCAGGGGCCTCCACAGAAAATACACCAGTGGAACGGAGCAAGGCACTGCAGTGGTGGTGGGTTATTTGGGTTCAGACACCTCCCAAGAGAGGGCAGCTGGGCAGTAGCCATCATGGAGAGGGGTCCACTAAGCATGAAACTCGGAGCAGCTGTGGGCTGGCTCCATCTAGCAGCCTCCAGTGTCAGGGTGAGGCAAAAGTGAGTTCAAATCAGCAGGAGGTCCAGGAGCCTAGGTCAAGCTGACAGGAAGCCAAGCTGAGGCCAGCAGGAATCACATAGACTGTTGTAGGCTGAACACATTGATTTCTGCCTCACAGCCAGAAACCACCCTAAACATCAGTGGCACTGAAGATGCAGGCTTACTGGGATCACCCACCACTCACTACACAGCTACAGCTGGCTTACTGGGATTAATCAGTAAGGAGCTGGGCTCCAACTGCCACCTGTGTCTGCCAGAAACCACAGAGACACACTCTAAAGTGAGTGTTTCTCTTTTTTTCTATTTTTTCTTCCTGATTGATTTTGTTTTTATGAGTATGAACACTGTTTCTAGTTTTTTTGTTATTCTATTCTACTCCTGTTTTAACTTATTCTTTTTCTGTCTTCAGCAGTTTCCCAAAGTTTGCATAATCTTTCTTTGTCCTCCAGCCTTGTTTTATTTTAAATGAAATTTTAATTAATTAATTAATTAATTAATTAACTGAGACAGGGAGGGTCTTGCTATGTAGTTCAGGCTGGCCTTGAACTCACCATGTAGCCCAGGCTGGCCTCCAACTCATAGTGATCCTCCTGCCTCAGCCTCCAGGTGCTGGGATTGCACATGTGCACCACCACACCCTGCCAGCTTTGTTTTAATCTCTTCCACTTCTTCTACTTCTCAATTTTCCTCCCTAACCCCTTTTAAATTTTCACCCGAGGATAAATTGCCATATTGAGGGTGTACTGACTGTATAAAATTTTCTGGTTTGTTCTAGTTCATATGGATAAAGGTGGCAAATAACAGTTATCACAATTTGTCATTTTTTAGGCTGTGTTTGATGCTATTGTTATTGCTGACTGTAGTACTTCTGCTAAGGTGACATAACTGTTCTAATCAGTTGTTCTGTTTGCCAAGACTGAGATTCCTAAGGGTCATAAACAAAATCACAGGTCTGTGCCAAAGATCAAGGTGCCAGGCCAAATAGGCAGCACCTTCTCATTCCCAATAAGCTAAAGAGGTAGGATACTGCCACAGACTGAAAACCCAAAAGCTAGTTAAACCTGGAAGAAATCTCCAAGAAGTGTTCATTTCCTAAGGGTTCTAAATATTAGCAAGAAAGCAACCTGCCCTCAGCAATTTATACACATCAACCCAGGAATTAAACTAAAAAAAAAAGAATAGAAAACAAGAAGATGCGATAGCAAGAGGCAACCTCAGACTTCTAGCTCACCAAATGCAATTCCAAGGGCAATGAGGAGGAGCCCTCTGAAAGCCAGCCACCTGGACTCTCTGAAGTAGAAACAGAATAAGTAACAAAGCAGATGAATAAGGCTCCAGAAAAAAATTCAATTAGAAATAATTTCTTTGGTAACTACAGAGATGGTGACCACGATGAATATGGTTAGTGACTCTAGAGCAGATACATATAAAAAAACTACAGGAGCTTGGGAAAATGATGGAAACCGTGAATGCCAAACTATGAAAGAAATGGAATCCATGAGACAGATTCAAACAAGTATCCAGGAGATTAAAAAGTCCATTAAAACTATACTGAGCAGAATGAGCCAATGTGGGGATAGAATATCAGATATAAAAGACAGGATTGCACTTAGTAATGATGAAAATAAAGACTTCTTAAAAATAATAAGGAGCCATGAGGAATCAGTCCAGCAGCTCCTAGTTGATGCAAAGAAGAATAAGATTGATCAGAGTCAATGGAAAAGCAGGAGACAGTACAAACGACATAAAACACCTATCTACAGAAGTAATGGCAGAAAACATCCCAAGCATGGCAAAAGAATTTGACACATATTATGTGAGGCACAGAGAACTCCAACTAGCCATCATAAAAAAACCCTACACTAAGGCATATAATAATCAAGATTCCAGAAATTCAACACAAAAACAGAATATTAAAAGCTCTTATTATTATTATATTATTATTCTTTATTATAGGAAATAAATCAGACAGGGGTTTAAATGCTGCATTGCTTATCTGGTGTGAGAAACTGAAAGTATAAGGACCAAAATGTATAACACATTAAGAAGAGAGAGAAAAACAAATCAAAAAAAAAAAAAAAAGAGAAGAGAGAAGAGAGAAGAGAGAACAGAACACAATGCATATTGTTAAGAGGCAGTGGCCAGGCATGGTGGCGCATGCCTGTAATCCCAGCACTCAGGAGGCTGAGGCAGGAGGATCATTGTAAGTTTAAGATCAGCCTGGGCTACATAATGAGTTTAAGGACAGCCTGAATTACACAGTGAGACCATGGAGTCTCAAAAAAAGAAAAAAAAAAAAAAAGAAAGAAAGAAAAGAAAAGAAAAAAGACACAGTACATGCTTCCTACTTAGACACCAGATAAACAAAACCTTAGTCATCCTTTAAGGCCTCATAAAGCTTTGTTGCTGGAGATACAGTTCTTTATAAGGAACTGGTGAATGTTTACTTTTGTGACTCTGTGATAGTCACTTAAAGGAATGCATTAGAAAAATACTGGAAAGCAAATATATTAGAAAAATCAAAGAGCAAGTTTTAAAAAGCTAATGGATGACTGAAACAACCACCCTAACTACAATACTAGTTCAACATTAAAAGACAGCTGACAGATCTAATTGAAATACATTCTCAGACTGCATTCCCATGACAAAGTAGGGAGAATGTGCATGGAAGTGCTAAAACCTAATCCTAGTGAGGACCCTAAATATTTGCTAATTCACGTGTAAGGTTGACTTCATACTTCCAAAGACTCCTCTAAAGCAGCCGACTCTTAGTAGGGTAACAAGATTCATCTGTTTTTGCTCCCCTAGTGAGTCATAAATTGCGCTGTTAAATTTTGGCTTTGTCTATTTTTTAAACTTCAGTCAAGCTGTCTGACTAGTCAAGCCCCCCATGCACCCCAGAACTGGGAGGGTTATGTACTTCCACCTGTGTGTGAGAAAGTTAAGCATTTTTCAAGAGTACCCCAATTGTGTCCATCTTATCTATCAAGTTTATTTGTTGAATTAAGCATTTCCCAAAACTGTTCACAGTAATTCTGTCAATGGACACGGGGTCTGGTGAGGTCAGGAAAGAAGAGATGTGACAATGTGAGCCCAGTAGTGTTTGGGACTTTCTATGGGCAGCCCCAAGACACACTCTAAACACACTAATTCAAGGAAGTGCTGCAGAGAAGAACACTCTTATAACTCTTTGTTATAAGAGCTTAACTCTTATAATAAAGTTTCCAAAACTGGATTTGAGTATAAAATGTTTCCTAGCTGGGTGTGGTGGCACACACCAGCACCAGAATCTGCAGGTGCTCAGGTCCCTAAGATAAAATATCACATTTTAATATAACCAAAGCCCATCCTCCCATGTGTTTACATTATCTCTAGCTTACTTAGAATCCCTAAGCCATAAAAGCTACGTAGATAGTTGTTATTCTTTACTGTTTGGGGATAATAAATAACGAGGGGCGGAATAATCACATTCAGTAGACGGGTGATTTCCCCAAGTATCTCCTATGTACAGTGGATGAACCCACAGAACCCAGCAGGCTCACTGTATTTCTAAACTGCTTTCCACAGACAGAGCTTCACAGGTAGCAACCTCCTCTGCTCTAACAAGTCAAAGGCAAACCAGTGTCTTGGATGTGACAGGTTGGGAAAATAGAAAAAATTTAACTTTATCCTAAATGCTAGATTTCCATCTTTAGCACCTATCCTCTATGTATAATATTGTCAATTAAATATTCCTTCATATATTAAGATAAGTTAGGATGGAAGCAATTTTCAGTAGTTTTAACCTTTGTAATCACTATTTAAAAAATCACTTATTATACCCAGGCATGGTGGCACAGTGCTGTAAGCCCAGCACTTGGGAGGCTGAGGCAGGAGGATCACGAGTTCACGGCCAACCCAGGCTACACTGCAAGACCCTGTCTCAAGCAAAACAAAACAAAGCAACCCTTACAGATAGAAAAAATACAGAACTATGCAAAACTAAACTAAATAAATTTAATGTCCATCTTACTTTCCTCCTCTCTGAGACACAATGCCTGAGACACCCACAACAAGTTAGAGGAAGAAAGGCGTATTTTGGCTCACAGTTTGTAGTGGTTTCAGTCCATAGCCAACTGGCTGGGCAAAGAGGGGCGTCACAGAGGAGAAACAGCCCATGGTATGGCAGGCCGGCGGGCAGCAAGCAGCTAGTCTCCCTTTCCTACTTTATCCCATGCCGGCTATAAGTAAATCCCCCACCCACACCCAGAACCATTTTAATCCAATCAGTGGACTCCATGGACTGAGCCTAAGGCCTGTGCCGAGCTGCAGCCTCAGCCTTCCTTTGCATTTTTAATTTTGAGACAGAGACTCAACAAGTTGTTCAGTTCCCCAGGGAGGTCTTGAACTTGAGGTCCTCCTGTCTCAATCACCAGCACGCCCCAGCAAAAAACAAACAAACCCAAAACTACTATATTTTAAAGAACTCTAAAGGTATCAAATATGTGCATCTATCTGTTCAGCCTGTTTTCATCATGTGTATAAATATTTATCCTCACTAGTCTCAATCTTGTATCATTTTGGAATACAGGAGAAAAGGTTAATGAATTATTCAAACTGAAGTGCTACATTTCATAGCTGGTTTTTTAAAAAGTGAGTTCAGTGATGAAGTTGTAAAAGGTTCTTTCCAGCATGGACACAGAAGATAAATTAATAATTGATGCATAACTCAAATTTTTACATGACTAAATTAATGATTGGGGATCTATACATACAAAGTGTAGAAAAGCTGGTTTATCATATTTCCCAACAAATGGAATTCTCTGCTAACATGTTCTTCTTCACAGTGACAGGCCAGTGACAAGTGGTATTTATAATGACAACCTGTGCCAGACATGGCGGCACACGCCTACAATCTCAAAGTGCTGAGGCTCAAGAATCAAGAGTTGGAGCCAGGGCAGGCATAAACCAAGACCTCGTCTCAAAAAATAACGAATTACAATGACAACCCTGAAGATGTTAAGATTTTGAAGTACTTTTTGAATGTAACTGCCTTATTTATTAAGTAATAATTGACATTTACCTCAATATTTAACAGATATAACAGCCTCTTCTCTGATCAAACAAGTCAGGAAATACACCATTCCTGCCACCACTTTTGCCTACTTCGAATCTATCCCACATCTTAGTGTAATAAATGTTCCCATGGCGTCATTTTCATGAAGACATTATTCTGGCTAAAACACAACAGTACCAAAAACCGCAAACCTCACATCCACATCACATATAGAATCATACATGGAATAAAAAGTCAAATACCTTGACCTGGTTTTCAAAATCCTTTATTGCCCTGCTACCAATCTTCAGCCTCAATCTTACCTTCCACCTGTAAGGCAGCCAGGTTCATATGCACAACTAAAACCCATCATACCACACACTCTGATTTCTTCCTTTCCACATATCTAAAGGTCTTCGTCTATCTTTTCCCCTCTACTATATCTGAATATCTAATAAGTCTTTCAGTGATAAACTGAAGGCCTCTTCCATAGGTTCCTCACTGTCCTCAATTCAAAGTGATTTTCTGTTTTTACTCTCATTGACCCTTTCAAATACTCATTTAGGTGACTCCATATTAACTGACTACATACACACAGGAACTCATGCATTAATCCGTATATGCTGGAGCTGTAAAAACACATAAAACTGAGTCCCTTTCTCCTCGGGCACATAGTGCAACAGGGGAAGCAGACAAGAAAAAAGCAGCTGTAAGAGTTTTTGTAGTAGAGGTAAGAGGGGGAAGTGGGCTGGTACATAAAGGATGACTTCAAGCTGCCTGGTGAGATAAGAAAAGGTTTTCTTATAAAAGGTGACATTTGAGTTTTAAAGATGGGTAGGAGTGTGTTAAGCAAAAAAGAAGGAAAAGGAATTCCACACAGAGAAAGCAGCACAAGCAAAAGCAGAGAGAGAAAAACTTGGCATGTTTTGGAGAACTAAAAATAGACCAGCACGGCTGGAGTTCAGAGTACATTAACTAATTCCACCAACACTTCCTAGCGGCCCATTCACCAAACATAAATACAAATGAGAAGGACGGGGGCGGGGGCGTCTCACACAACGAGCGAGGGTGGGGCAGGAGATGAAAACGGAAAAGCAGTGAAGAACCCTGTTTACCCTATCAAGAAATCTGGACTCTCTTTAGCAAGAGAGCAATTGAAGAATTAAGTATGCACTGTTACCGGCATTACTGTGATACTTCTGTTTTTTCCTGGTCTGTTACTAACTGGTTTGGAGTGAGTGAGATAAAATAATTTTTAAAAAATTTTTTAAAAACTAAGCTACAAAAAAAAATAAAAAAATAAAAAAAATAAAAATAAAAACTAAGCTACAATTTATTCATTCAAATACTATCCTTTTCCAAGTGATCACTTTTTTATAAGTTTACTTCAATGATGCTGTTATTAGTTTTTTTTCCAAATGTTAATGGCTCCTTTGGAAATAACTTTGGATGTAAACCACAAGCATCACACACCTTTGTGCTTCATCAGGTGGAAACCCCTACGTTTGGTAAAGAAGGAGTGTGAGCAAGTCATGGAAATGGGCTATAGATTATGTTTACATTAATTAAACAAGGCTGGGCAGGAAAAAAACATTCAGCATTTAGAGATTATTTTCTACACACCAGACAGTGTGTTAAATATTTTATGTACTTACTTACCATTCATAACAACTCTATGAAGTATGCACTTTACTACTCACCGTTTGGAGATGAAACTGAAGTACAGAGTAAACTCGCCCAAATTCAGGAAACTCATGATGGAGGTGAGACTTAAACCCAAGCAGTGGCTCTAGAGCCCACTACCTCTAAAACCACTACCTGACAGGCCACCACAAACAGAGAGAGACGTTAATGAACAAAGTGGATTAAACTCATTTTACAGCATGACTCAAAACACTGACTGTCAGAAGTTCCACAGTACCTTTTCAGAGCAACAGTGTTGCCTCTACAAGTACATGGCCTCCTTCTGGGGCAACTTGCTCTGAAAAGCAGTAGTCATGAATTGAATTTTTATTATGTTTCCTTAAGAAAAATCGGCCTTATTATTTCATAGGTACACTTGAGGGCTGCTTCCTTCCTTACTAAATTGAAAACCACCAAGTCCAGCATAGTACTGGGTACAATTAATTCAAACACAGCAAGTATTATGCCCTTCTAAGAAGGGCAAAACAAAGCACTACCAGCTACCTACAATAGAGAAATGAATAGCACAATTCCTTCTCTATGGAAACTGAAATTTTAGTAGGAAAGAGAAGCAGTTTATGGTGAATTAGTTTTTAAGATTCAATTCTTATGATAAAAGAATTAGGAAAAACCATACCGAGATGTCTGTTGCTAGTGCTTGTATTTTTTCCTGAATACCCTAAGATACAAGGTGCTCACCCTATTTCCCTTCATGTATTTTCTAAATCGTGGACAATGAGCACACATTACAATACTTTGATGATCAAAAGAAATTAAGTTTGAAAATTGATTTGGCTAATATGATTTCGGCATCTGAGTAGGTCTTTATTAATGACAGTCCTGAAAGTTTTACATTTGAAATGTTACAAATACATCTAAACTAAGGTTACTTTTTACCGTCACAAGAGCCATGAATTTCGGTGCAAATCATCACCATTTCCACTTGGATCATTTCTACTCCATCAAGTCTCCCTGCGTCTAACCTTGACATCGCGCCTCTTCATCTATACCCAACAAAGCGTTCAGAGAAATGTAGGTAATAACACTTCACTGTTTGAAATCCTTCCATGTGGTAAAAGCAGAAACTTCCCAAAATCCCTACGAGGTCTGCAGCCAGATTTTACCTCTCTAAATAACCCAAACTCCTCGCTAGTGCCACATTAGCCTCCTTGCTGCGCTCGGACACACCAGGCGGGCCCCAGAGTTGACTGTTCACCCTTATAGCCCGCTGGACAGCTGCCTGGTTTGCTCTTTCATCTCCTTGGAGCTTTTACTCAAACGTCACCCTACTGGTAACACTTCAATCTAGAGAGACAACACTATCCACACCTGAAACTTCTCCCCTTATCTGTCTTATTTTTCTACTTGCACTATTATCTAATATACTATTACTTATTTATTATCTTGTCTCCTTTCACTAGCTCCAGAGAAAGAGATTTTCCCCTGGTTTCACCACTGATGTACGGCCAGCCCTCAGAACAGTGTCCAGCACATTATAGATGATCAGTCACAGCAGTTAACAATTTGACCCCTGGAGAGAGAAGACCATCCCCACTACGTTGCACTTGTGTAAACTACTTAACCTCTCTAAATCTTATTTTCTTGATTATAAAATGATAAGGATGCCAGCCATGGTGGCATGTGCCTATAATCCCAGAACTTGGGAGGCTGAGGCAGGAGGATCACTGAGAGTTTGAGGCCAGCCTGGGCTACAAAGTGAGCTCAAGGCCAGCCTGATACTATTAATTGATACTCTACAACTGTACAGTGAGATCCTGTCGCAAAAAGACAAAAAAACTTTTTTTAAATAAATGATGAGGATTAGATTAATTTGATAGGATAGTTTTAAGAATTAGAATAATGCAATTGGGCTTGATGGCTGGCGAATGGTAAATGTTCAATAAATACAAGTTATGATGATGAAGAGGAGGATGAACATTTCTAACTTCCAAAATGTTTTTAACCAAGTTATCACTGTGCTAATTTTTTTTTTCAGAAATAGTAGTTACTTTGCAAATCCTAGCTCTCTGCATACCAGTTTAAAACAAACTCAATACATACTACTATGTGTCAAATCTTACCCTAGACAAAACTCTGTTCTCACTTTGTAGCTTATAAACAGAGTTAGGGGGTAGGGCTAGTATATTTTGTACTTTGAAAAAATTAAGCGCTACATAAAATTGTACAAGTTGCACAAAATGTTACATTTTCACAATGTTAACTGATACTGTACAACTGTAACTGAGCCTTATTGCTTGTTCCACAAATCCATACAAGAAAAGGTTAAGTTTAGAACCAGATTATTGGGACCTATTACAAACTATTTTAGAACTATGAATTTTTTCAGGACATGTCAAATTAGACTTCCCACTTACTGAGAGCCTATGATATATATCTACCTGAGAACCTCAGAAATTGTGCGGTACCAAGAGATGCTAACCCTGTTTAACTACAATGTATCAGATGTTGAATTAGGGGCTTTCAAAAGTATATAAACACTACAAAAAGTCCTTTAAGGCTTTGGTAGTAAAACAGGAGTAGTATATTAAAACTCACAAAGTGAAACTCTAATCCTACATTGGCAATGGCAAATAAAGGCTTATTTCCTGATCTATAAAATAGTATATATTTTGTAGAGTATAAAAACCCAGTAAGATATTTGTTGGAAATAAATTCTCCTGTACCAAACTGTACTGCAAAAAGATACACAGAAGAATTTTAAAAATAAAAATACAGTCATAATCCTACAACTCCCCCAACGACCTTCACGTTCTGCTTGCTCCTCCCAAGCCTTCTGCACATTTGCACACGTCCATAATGATGGGCACTTGTGGGAGCCTGCACTGCTTGTCTTTTTAGTCTTTTTAGACCAGATGGCTCAGGTTCAAATACTTGCTCCTTAGCTTACTACGTAACCTCAGGCAAGGTTCTTAACCCCCTTGTCCTGGTTTCTCATTTAAAACATCAGAATCTCGTAAGAGTGTCCACGTCAAATGGAGGTATCAAATGACCACTCGGTACAATGCTTGGGCTGGCGCATGCTAAATTAGTGTTAGCTAAAAAACAGAAAACAGAACACATAGCACTCTGTTTTTAAAAAAACTTAACATTTTGTCACAAATCAAAGATACACTATTAAAGTATCGTAAGAAAGATACCTTTAAAAGGACTCCAGGATACACTATGGTAACTGCTTTTAAAATAAATCTTATCATCTGTTTGTTTAGCTAAGAGTAAATGGCTAATAGAGCTCATCTATTGCTTCATACTTCCAGTAGAGGTCTCCACCTAAAATAATGTCCCAGACTGAAAAGTCAAGAGCCCTTGGTTATAAAAAGGCATGAAAAGAGGAAGGGAGAGAAGATTAAGGAAGAATTAAAGGTCAGTTTTATCAGAGCTTTACATTTGGGTTTATCCAAGCCAAGCATCTAAAATAAGAAATCACCTATAGTAAAAGTGACCTTCAACCTATAGGCCAGCAAATAATACTTACCTGTGTTATAAATGTAATCCTTTGCAAGAAGGAAGAGATAAAACCGTTGCATACAAAAGATAAAATGATTTGTCACTTCCACTGGTCAATAAATTAATACCCACACTTCACAGACTGTGTAGTCAGCAGAATCATCTTAACATAAGAGTAAAGGATGCCAGGCACGGTGGCGCATGCCTGTAATCCCAGCACTCGGGAGGCTGAGACAGGAGAATCGCTAGAGTTGAAGGTCAACCTGGGCTACATAATGAGTTCAAAGCCAACCTCAACTACAAAGCGAGACCCTGTCTTAATAACAAAAACAAACAACAAAACAGTAAAAGTCATGTTTTATAGCAAAGAAATCTCTGACAATCTTCTCAATTATTTCTTTTAAGAAAAATAGAGTGACTAGTGCCAAAGTAATTGTTTTTTACTTTTCTCTCCCTTCATCCTGTAGAAACCTATTAGGAAAAATCTCCTGACTTTCACGCTAGCAAAAAGCATGGGGCTAGTCTTTCTTTCTAAGACACCATGAATAAACAGACTTAGTAGCCATATCCAACTGGAGCTATCTAAGTACTTCTTCCTTTTATCTTTAGGTATCTAAAATTTTAGACACTAAGTGATGTTACTAAGGCCACTATAAAGTATTACATTTGTGCACAATAACATCTACTTCAGCTTATGCCCTTAAGCTTGTTTAAGACCTGGGAAACTCCTATAAGATTAGTTATGACAAATATCTTGCAAAGTATAAATTAGAAATAAAAATGTTCCACATGATACATGTAAAAAAAAGTTATGACAGAGCACTGTCCAAGACACTAGCAAGCGATCTGCTTCCAGATACACTGTATGTGCAGACACAAACACCTCGGTTAGGAAGGAGATATAAATGAAGGTGTACTGCAAGCAGCTTTCAAAGCCAGTTTCTAATAACCAATTTTGTTCTAATGCCAAGGATCAAATATGCAATGTAAAACATAACCCATTTAAATTTAGTGATGATAGACCTGAATTAACTCACCTAAATATATATGGTTTTAATTAAGGTACAAATTTACTTTTCTTCCCTACAAGGTAGATAACTATAATGGAGACTTCATAAAACCAGAATAGTTGCTTATTACCTTGAGAATACAAAAATGAAGCAATGATTTAAATTACTGCCTTATTTTTGTTTATCAAATAATGTAAAAAAAAAATGTAATGGCCAGAAAAAAAAGAAACAGTGAAGATTTCTTAATGAGTAGACAGAACAGGAAAACATCCTCCAAAGTTATTTAGCACGGCAGCTGATTTTTATTTATCTATTAAGTTCGGAGAACATGAAGAAAAATATTCACATTCAAATGTAGACTACAGAATGGAGTTTTAAAAATTTAATATCCATCATTTGCTCCCCTCTTGAATAAAAATAGCTACAGATCTTAAAAAGCAAAACCACACCTAGTAGTTAACATACAAAAGATCACTAAACAAAAGCTATTAACACTGCACATTTAATGGAGTAAGTTCTACCACAGAATCCGCCGGGTAAAACTGTAAACTAGGACTGCAGCAGTTTGTAGCAGCACAAGCACCTGTAATCCCAGCTACTGGGGAAGTTGGCAGGACGACAGCAAGTCTGAGGGCAACTGGGGGAATCCAGCAGTATCTTACTCCAAAATAAATAACGAAAAGGGTTGGGAATGTAGCTCAGTGGCAGAGCACTTCTCTAGCACGCAAGAGGCCCTGAGTAGGAAAAGATGCCTCCATCGTCCTTACTATTTAGAGACATAAAAATTCAAAAAATACACCAACCTCTGTGTGCAGGTGGCCTGCTAAGAGTACGCACAGAAAATTCAAAGAGAAAAAAAGATGAAACCCACACAGACAGTGCGAGTCCCTGGGCTACGGGCGCGTTTGCAGTGCCCGGGCCGCTGCTGAGAAATCTCTGGTGGCCCCTGCGCTGCCTGCAGGACAGCACGCTGTGGGCAGCTGCGTGAGGCTGCGTGTGCTGGTTTCCTACAGCCTGTAGCGTCTGGTTCTGACTTGGTGTGGGGCACTGAGTATGGGGCTGGGGCCGTGTAGCCGTGCACACACACTTGCATCCAACAGTGTCTAAGTGTGTCTGTGCAACAAGTATTCTCACCCATCATATAACCGCTTCTTGGCCTTCTGGCTAAGGGTGAGGGTAGTGTCTAACCCATTAGATCACCAACTCCCGGGGACAGCCATCTCACCAGGAGGTTGAGAGTTTATCTGCCAATTAATTATAAACACGTGTGATGAGCTATCTATGGATAGTGAAGAAGAATGCAAAATTAGGAAAAATAAGGCATAAAAGAGATGCTAAGTAAATACTATATGGGGGAGGCAGCTCGTGACCAAACACCATCAGCTGTTCACTCTCGTGCTAGTGGGTAACTCTGGTGAGCGAAAGGGAGCAGCTCTTGACCTCAATGTCCTGAAGCCGGGGCGTCCAGCACAGTGCAGGATGTGAAGTGCTGGATACTGGCCAGGCTCTGGTGAGGAAACTTAAACTGTCCCTGAGTGAGAGCCAGAGTTCCAAGACACCGTCTCTTGATCTGACCCTGTTTCCCTCAGGCCCGTGACCTCTGTGATGTAGCAGAGGAGCATGGACTCCGGAGGAGAACGACTGAGCTCCGCTGTCAGAGGTATGGCCTCACTTCCCCACTGGAAACCGGGAATAATAGCACTGACCTCACTGAGCTCTTGGGGCGGACTATAGGAGCTACCACACGTGAAATGATGCAATGATGCTGCTTCTGATAAGGGTGATGATGTAAATGAAGCTAATGTTTTCTTTCTCCAAAGATGCTTTTCCCAAAAATCTACCAGAATGCCTCTTTACAATAATCATTCCTTATATCATACAAAAGAGTAACTCCAACTGATCTGATTACTCAATTAAACCACACAAGTTTCAGAAATTGTACAGAGGTAAATTCCATCATAACTGGCAAATGTGGAAAGTCTTTCCAATTAAGGCTCAAAAATTCAGATTTAAGCAAAGACTGCTATATAAGCACTTGTGCTGTGCACGGTGGCTCACGCCCGTAATCCCACCACTAGGCAGACTGACGCAGAAGGAGTGCCGTGAGTTCGAGGCCAGCCTGGGCTACATAGTGAGACCCTGTCTGGAGGGGGGGCGGGGGGGGAGGTAAAACGAAAGTGCTTATGCAAGCCAAACACTACAGGAGAGCACACAGGTAGTACAGGTGATCTAAAGACATCAAAAACACTCTTCTATTTCCCCTCCTGTTTATTTATTCTCAGATAGTCTAGAGTTGCTCTACTAACTACAAAGTCACTAAGCGTAAATTAGGATGAATCCAGGCAAAGGTAAGAGTAAAGCTGATTCACCAGATGTGAATCATGGGGACACATACCTGCAATCCCAGCACTAAGGAGGCTGAGGTAAGAGGATCACCTCAGGTTCAAGGCCAGCATGAGTTACATAGTGAGTTCAAGGTCACCTTTGAACTATACAGTGAGGCCGTCTCAAAAAACAACCAAAATAAAATAAAAAGTAAAGCTGACTCTCAACTGGATTCAACACGGAGAGCATTTATTGCCCCTGATAGCTAGATATCTAGGAATAGGCAGACTTTAGGCACAGCTTATTACTCTGAAGAATCCACCTACTTGTATGTCTCAAGAGAGGTTTTCTGACCACCTCCTAATTGACTCTTTCTCTCCAACAGTACCGTAGTCTAAAGAAGTAAGAACTGGACACCATGCTCACGAAAAGGCAATAGGAAGTTTTCAATAAAGGAGAGTCTATTCCCATTTTTCCCTTTAGAAGATCCTGCTGTTTACCCTTTGGGTCCTATATCTGGTACTGAGCTTCAATATTTCTCATACTTAAGCAGATTTTCTACTATTTCATCACTTTCTCTTTTGTAAGGTAGTTATTCGGGTACAGGTCTGTCTTCATTCCTTGCACAAAGTCCTTGAAATATTAATTTCTCTGAGTCCTTTCCCTTATTTTTTTAAGAAAGATTTATTCTTGTCTTGGATGTTGCCCAGGAGGGTCTCAAACTCATGAGCTGAAGTAATCTTCCAGTGCAGCCTCCCAAGAGCTGGGCCTGCAGGTGTGCACCACCAACCCGTCTTCCTAACCTTAGTCAGAGATGCCTTCGGGAAAGTCACTATCCCCAGGCTTTCCAAATTGCCCTAATGTGACCCTACAGTAATGCATTGACTTTGCTCTCTTCTTAGAAATAAAAATTTCTAACATTAAAAGAACGAACACAAACAATTCAGTAGAGCGGCAGATTAGAATAAACAGTCAACAGCCTTCCTAACAATACAGCACAAAAAAGATGAGTGAGGTGGAAAGACTTCCACTGCTCTTGGACAGATCAAGTTGGTATCATCAAGATCTCAGTTCTCCAATTTATAAATTTAATTCAATCCCCATAAAAGACAAATAAGTTTTCCTGGAACTAGAACAAATGGATACTAATGTTCATAAGAAAAAGCAAACATAACACTGAAGAAAATCTTATTAAAAAGCTATGATAGGAACAACACTACCAAACATTAAAACTATAAAGCTTTAATAATTAGAATACAGTGAGATACCATTTCTTAACCCTTCAGATTGGTAAAAGTTAAAACGCTTTATAACACGTGGCACAGCTACGGTAAAGAGCACTTCCATAAACCGACGCTGGGATGCAAAGCAGTTCTCACAACAGAAATCTGGAAATATTCCACGCAACTACATATGCATTTGCTCTTCCACTGCTCCTTCAACCCCCACTTTAGGATTTTACTCTGAGGACACATCTGCAACAATTTGAAAATAGGTTTGCATACGGTGAGATTTGCAGATTACTCGTGTGGTATTATTTATAATTCTAACACACTGGAAACAGCCTGTGAGTCATCACGTCAGAGATTAATTGAATAAAGTAGGGTATGGACACACTGAAACACTACGAACGCTGCTTTTTAAAGGAAGCTCAATGAACTTCAAAGTGATTTTCAAGATGTATTAGGTGAAGGCAAATACAATAAAAAGGTGTTTTCATTGAAAGAGGAACTAAAATGACATACATACATATATATGTACATTCTTATTTGTGCAAAAAGAAAAACGAGAAGGATAACCAGAAACTAAGAAAACTAGTTATCAACAAAGCATGAGCAGGAATCAGACAGACAAGATAAGAAAAAGAATAACTTCCAAGTATATCTTTCTTAAACTTTGATTTTTAGAATCGTAAGTGTTTTACATATTCATTAGTAAAAGCAAATGAACAAGGATGTGGAAGAAAACAGAAACCTGAATATAAATGGGAAAAGTATGAATTTGCATTGTATTTTGAGCAATTAACACCCAGAAGAGAATATAATTATTATGAGGTTTTTTTTACCTAGGTCTTATCACATTACCCAGGATTTCTGGGCTCAGATATTCCTCCTGCCTCCGCCTCCTGAGCAGGTAGGCCAGAGGGCATGAACCACTACAATTTACTTCACTACAAACTTTTTGAATGAAATATTCTAACAATGCACCATAAGTCTAGACAGAAAAAGAACTGCAAACAAATCTGTAGTGCTTTGTGGTAGGTTTGTTTTGCTTTGTTTTCCTGGGACAGGGTCTCACAACGTAGTTCAGGCTTGCCTTGAACTCACAGCAATCCTCTGTCTCAGCCTCCAGCTGCTGGGATTACAGGTGGCCTAGCAGGTTTGGTTTTTACAGTGCTCTGGATCTAACAATTCTGACAGTATTACAGACACGACATAGAAGTGAGAAGACGAGCCAACGTACTCCCAGAAGGAATTCAGGTCCCCACTGCACGTAAAGGGAGGTGCACGGAGTGGACAAAGGTGTGAAGAAACTTGCATAAACTGTAACTGGAGGTATCAGCACACAATGATCTTAAAATACACACATAAATAAATAAACACATTTCCTTAAAAAATCAAGCAAGAAAAAATAACCAAATGGAAATGAACTTACCTAATACCCAGGTCTTGATTTCCACATACTATTCAAAACTAAATGGAAGCAGGACCTCTTAGAGAAAATAACTCATTCTAGAACTGGGTAGGCAAAGCCCTAGAGACTACCAACTAATAGATGGAGAAAGAATAACACAGTTAGAAAATAAGTATTATGCCAGGTGTGGTGGTGCACGCCTGTAATCCCAGCACTCGGGGGGCTGAAGCAGAAGGATCACTGTGCGTTTGAGACCAGCCTGGGCTACAATGTGAGTTCAAGACCAGCCTGAACTGCATAGTGAGATCTTGTCTCAAAAAGACAAAAAAAAAAAGAAAGAAAGAAAGAAAGAAAGAAAACAAGTATTATATGTACTTCATACTAATAAACCAATTTAAGCAAGAAGCAACAATGCTCATTAAAACTGCTTGGTAAAAGTCAGGCATGGTGGTGTACGCCTGTAACCCCAGCTCTTGGGAAGGCTGAGGTAGAAGGATGGCCATGAGTTTGAGGCCATCCTGGTCTACACAGAGAGTTCACAGCCAGCCTGAAGGACCTAGGGAAAACCTGTCTCAAAATGCAAAAAAAAAAAAAGAAACAAACCCCTAGTCATTCAAAGTGTGACAGTGAGCGAGATATTTTCATCTCAAAGATGATTTTCATTCTCACACGTTACTTAATTACACAAGAGGAAACAACTTCACAATGAACAAACCAGGAGGATACTACCTTCACCAAAATCAGTATCAGCAATAATGAGACAAAGTGACACCTTGCCAAAAATGCTTCCTCTGGATCTGATCCTGAAGAAATTACAAGGCAAATGAAAATTTTATAGTACATTTGGTCTATACTGCTTAAAATGGTAGCATCAATAAAAAATATAGAAAATCTTTTTTGTTTGAGATTTCAACACAGGATCTCACTATGTAGTTCAGACTGGCCTTAACCTCACTATGCATCCTACACTGGCCTCATGTACACAGAAACTCTCCTGCCTCAGTCTCCCAAGTGCTGGGATTACTAGAAAATATTAACAACTAGAAATACAACTAAATGTAACATATGGTCATAGATGGGATAGGGAGCATGACTGCTACAAAGTACATCTTTGGGATGTTTGGTGAAATTTGACTTAAGATCTCTATAGTAGGCCATACAACTGTGTTAAGAGTTCTGAATTTGATAACTGTATATTATTACACTAAAGAACCATTAGAGAAAGTTTTCATTCCTAGATAACATACACTATAAATAAGAAAAAAATAATCACCCGGCACAGTGTGCACGCCTGCAATCGCAGCACTCAGGAGGCTGAGGCAGGAGAGTCGATGCAACTTCAAGGCCAATCTAGGCTGCACAGTGCATAGGGAGTTCAGTGTCAGTCTGAACTACACAGTGAAACCCTATCACAGAAAACCAAAATCAAACAAAAAAGAAGAAATAATATCAAATAATTAAACAGCATTAATAGTAACTATTAATAGTGTATGTGTGTGTGTATACACACAGTGCATGTAAGAAGAAAAATACAAAGCAAATATGACAAAAAAATAATTAAGGGCTGGGAATGCAGCTCAGCAGTAAAACACTTGCTTATGTGTGTTACACCCTGGGTCCCATTACTAGCCCCATAAAAACAGAAAATAACATAATAATCAGCTGGTAAATCTAAATGAAGTATAAGTAAGAGTTTACATATGGCAAAAACCAATTTTAAAAGGAGAAAACAGCACAGAAAGAAAAATAAGTGGCTTACCATTTGTCTCCTATTTTTGGCTATCCCAAAAATCATACAGTTTTTATAATACATTGAATCAATACAGTGCAATGTGGAACTACTTGTAAAAACAACTCAGAAATTCAACTCTGACTTTTGAATGGTATAAAATAAAAGAATAGTATCAAACAACACAAGCACTCTTTGCAGGTCACCTATTTCTTGCAAGAACATTTGGCGGTACAGGCTACTACAGACCTCCCAACCCAGGCCCAAGTACACCAGCTTAATCTACATGAATTACTATGCAGAACGGGTCTGGCGAGGCAGTGTGGTCCAAGTGCAAATTTGGCACTATACCTAAAGTACTGTGACTTAGATACTGCCCAGGTGAGGGACCCTAAAGTTATTCTCTCTCCTCTCTCCCTGCACTCTCCTTCCTCTCTGCAGTGCTGGGGATCAAATCCAGGGCATCAAGCATGCTGGGCAAGTTCTCTTATCTGTGAGCTATGTCTCCAGACCTCATTCATTGTGTCTGTCTGTCGGCTGTATTGGGATGGAACTCAGGGCCTTCACAATGAGCAGTTATCTCCAGCCATTTTTCTGTTTCTTATTTTGAGACAGGGTCTCACTAACATGCTAAGTTGCTCAGCAAGAACTTGCAATCCTCCTTCCTCAGGCTCCCAGAATGCTGGGATCACGCACCAGACCTAGCTACTTTTCCCTATTTTAACAGAAGAATGTTGCTGTTGATCTCATGATATTTTATATTAACATTTTACTCATTTAAAATCAATCATTCCGTAGAGGGACAAAATTAAATTTCACCCGAAAGTATTTCACCATGAAAGAGATCACCCATGATGCATGTAAGCATCATGTGATACGAACACACAGGAAAAGTGAAAATCTTTAAGAAGATGTTAAAATTATATAATGAACAATATTTTTATGCACAAAGCAACTGACCACTGGACACTAAGAAAAAGTTTATCAAGTATAATAGTATGAACTCTGAAGTGTCAGACCTACAAATAGTTGCCAAGTTTTACACATAATAAGAAGTACATCTAAGCCGGGTGTGGCGGCGCACACCTGTAATCCTAGCACTCGGGAGGCTGAGGTGGGAAGATCATTGCGAGTTCGAGACCAGCCTGGGCCACAAATTGAGCTCGAGGTCAGCCTGAACTGCATAGCGAGACCCTGTGTCAAACACACACACACACTAGTACACCCAAATAACACTATTATTATACAACTTGATTTAAATCCTGCTTCATAAAAAACATGTTTGTAATTTACCCTCTATGTGGGTATCAGAAAAAATTATCTGCTGATAGACTTGAATGTTAAACAGTATGGAACGCATCTTCAGATATTCAGCAACAGTGCAACATGCAGAGTTATACTTGAGATAACGTTCTGTAAACATGAAGCAGGCCTGTCACCGGGGAAGGAAACGAGAACAGGACTGGGGAAAAAGTGTATTTTGAAAATACATAAATATATTTCCTGCTGACCACTATGGCTGACACTTAAGATTGGAAGCTGGACATCACCTATTAATCCATTTTTTAAAAAGTAACTTACATGCTTCAGAACGAACTTCAGTGGTATATAGAATTTTTCCTAAGATTAAATAACAGCAACTGCTTCTGAAATTTGAAATAAAATACAATCTCTATGTGAAAATGCTGAGAAAAATGAAGATACTGCCTTAAACAAAACAAACTGTTATTAGCATTGCTATTTTTACAGGGTTTATATATTAACTCCTCTACGCAATGTCATAGACTAAGAGGACAAGCATTCATAAATTCAATAAAACAAATAGTATTTCAGGTTGAAAATAATAAAGTCGTATATAGGATGGGGAAAAGCTACATATTAAGAGAATTTTCCTATTAGGAATAACTAAAGGAAAACTCATTCCTGGTTAATTTTTTAAAATCCAAATGATAAAATCAGGATGAGCTATAATTTCGTAGTTCATTTGCTCTTCCCCCTTAGCTGAAGCAGAGCTCTTGTTACCTTCGAAGCTCAGACAAAGCACTGGGTGTGTCTAGGCTCTGCTTGGCGATGCCAGGTACAGCTTAAGCAGGTCCCCCAGACCAGGTGTCACCAGAGGTTTCGTTCTGGACGTGGCCCTGGCCAACACGTTAATGCCACATTAAACCAGTTATCTCAGCAACTAAATTGGTTTCATTACAATACATAGATCAACTGTTCTCAAATGTCAAGCTAACTACATAAAACCATGGATAAATCTTTGCATCACTGGAAGGCACAACTAAGCAGTGTATGCGTCACGGCACAATAAAAGGCAAAGCACAACTTAGAAAGTATGCCTAAAGTACTGAATCTGCGTACTGTCACTCCTCAGGTGTGTCAGTTTTCAAAAAATAACAAAGGATAGAGGAACAAGTTAACTGACACTAGAAGGAAGTGATCAGCCAAATCCAGAATTTGGGGCATTCTAAACGACAAACAGCCCGATTACTTAAATAAGTCAACGGCCTGATGGAGAAAAAGAAAAGAGAACACTTATAAGACTTAAAAATTAAACAGCCAATAGACCAAAAACAATACATTCTTCCTGAGGTCCCAGCAGAAAATTATTACAGTAAGTGGGAGACTCCTGGAGACACGGATTTAATGAGTAAGGAAACTATGTAGCTGTCATTTTGGCTATGTATCTCATGGAAATAAATTACATAATATGCAAACATAATACACATGACATAATATGCAAAAAACTACACAAGCTTAAGGTTTTTTCTTTTTTAAGAAAGGGTCTTGACTATCCTTTAGACTGTCCTTGAATCCTCCTGCCTCAGCCTTCCAAATGCCATGATTACAGGCATGTGTCACCATGCCTAGCAGAAAAATACCTTTGATCCTTTTTTTTTTTTTTTTTTGCGGTACTGGGGATCGAACTCAGGACCTTGCGCTTGCTAGGCAAGCGCTTATTCCACTGAGCTATATCCTCAGCCCCCTTGATCCTATTTTGAAAACACAATTTTTGAAAAGTTTAATGAAATTCACAGGTAACCTGAATGCTGAGTGACATTTTGTTCTTAACCAATTCTTTATTACTGGACCTCCCAAACATTTCATTTATGTGAATGCACAAATAAATTTTATGGCAAGTTAGTAATCAATACTGATCACCGTATATTCATCTTTGTGTACTTCTGGAAAAA
The DNA here is from genome assembly GCA_004027595.1 of Dinomys branickii. Classification (NCBI taxonomy): domain Eukaryota; kingdom Metazoa; phylum Chordata; class Mammalia; order Rodentia; family Dinomyidae; genus Dinomys; species Dinomys branickii. The sequence continues at coordinate 38,967 of PVLD010005075.1, read as the reverse complement.
CTAACTGAAGTTGCTAACTTTTTTATTCCATTGTGGATAAATGAACAATGTTATCGATTTTAAACTTAAAGCCATTTTTCACTTATTTTTGTACAAACTGCACTTACAATTTTAAGCCATCTTTAATTCAATTTCTCCATTTTAATCCCAATGTAGTCCTTAATCTAGATATGCATACTTGTTTTGTTCTGTTTTGTACCAGGAATTGAACTCATAACCTCAGGCTTGCCAGGCAAGCGCTATGCCACTGAGCTATATCCCTGGCTGTAGTCCTTAATCTAGTATCTACTTACCAACACCCTTCCCTAATATTAAATTCATTTCGATTTTTAAGAGTTGAAGGAAATACTGTACAAGCTTACAGCAGGACTAGCGTCATTAATTAACAAAAGCAACTACTATTCTACAAAATAATTTCATAAATAATTCTGCCAAATTCTTAAGAGTCAAATTTTAAGAATAAAAACTTAAATACAAATATTTTAGGTTTTGTTTGTTTTAGCATTTATGCAGGATGAACTACAAAAAGAAAATGAGCAGATAGTTGGCTTCAGGGGAATGCTGGTTCAGATAAGAACCCTAAATACAAAGATTATACCACCAATTAAACAAAAGGTAACTATGAATTCCTTTGCTGGAAGAAATATCATGCCAATAAATGAGCCACTGTCTGAGAGAAAATCTTTTGTCAAGGCTCTGGGTTGTAGCTCAGAGGCAGAGTGTTTACTCAGCGTATGTGAGGTGGTGAGTTCAAATCCCCAACATTTCTATAAACAAAACAAAAAACAATGAACAACTTTGTAATAACCATTTTTTCTCGTCATTTGTTTTTTATCCCATTACAGTTTAAACAGTAAGAAGGAATATCATTATGCATCTACTACCATGATGTATTTCCCCACTCTGGGTCCACTGAGACCAGTGCTTATCTTCTAAGTTCAAACTTTCTTCTGTCAGCGTTTGGACTACAATAATTCTTTTTAGTTTTTCTTTTCCTATCAGTGAACACATCGGTAGTCTTAATGTCTCCTCATCAGGACACTACTTGTCAAGAATTACCAATATGATTTCACACAGTCATTGATAGAAATCAGCAAATAAGAGCTCCCTAAAAATTAGTTTTTAATATCACTACATAAATATGCATATAATTACCTCCTCAATAGTTACTTCGTTTTCATATTTAAAATTTTTCTCAGCTCCTATTTCTTCTATCCCAGGGTCACAAACTGTGCTCTAGTGAACCGCACAGGCCTTCCAACAGCATGGGCCCGCACCCACACGCACCACGAAGGGGCTCGGTAAGGGGCAGCTGCTAGGAGTGAACAGTGGGAATCTCCAAAGTTTTGAGAGATTCACAACACCCATTAACAAACAAGGTGTCTAAGAAATTCAACAATTTAACCCAGCTTCAGCTTTACTACTCGAAATCATTTGGCCTGTCTTGTCAAGGCAACATGTTAACATCTGGGAAAAGCTAGTGTTTTGCAGAGCACAAATTGGGAATTTCAAATCTAACTGACCTCCAGTACCAAAAAATGTGGTGGTGATGGTGGCGGCGGCGGCGGAGGTGGTGCTGGCGGTGGCGGCAGCGGTGGTCACAGACCAAGAAACAGGGGCAGACAGAACCCAGCCCCACCCTGCCTCCTGCCCTTCAAATCAGTGTGCACCGTCCATCGCCAGTGGGGCTGGGAAGGGCCCGAAAGCAGCCCTCCCGCGCTAATGAAGCTGGGCTGCAGCGCAGTGGTGGAGCCCTTGCCTGGTGTGAGCGAGGCCCTGGCTTTGACCCTCAGCGCTGCAAAACAAAGCAACACACCAAATCAAACTGAACCAACAAGCAAAACAAAACAAAGCCCTCTTATTAAACACCATACTTCACCTAAAAGTATGTACCAAGTATTTGCTTAGTGACTAAAATGCACTTAAATTCCAAGGAATTAGAATCTTTGTTTTTCCTTTCTCTACCAAATTTCATCGTTTGAGAATATCGAGGTCCACAGTAAGGATAGACCTTTTTATCAAAGCCATTATACTGGATTTTACATACAATGAACTGAAAATACTGAATCCACAACACAACAGAGAGGTAACATTATGCACGAGTGCTTCCAGGCTAGGGTTGTAGCTTAGTGAAGGGGCATTTGCTAGCATGCACCAGGCCTTGGGCTCGGTCCCCAGTACCACAAAACAAATAGTGCTTCTATTCAAAAACAAACATTTTAAATTAACAGCTAAAGCATAAAATTAAAATGCAAAAAAAGCACACATAAACATTTTGGGAGTTAAAAAGTTCTCAGTCACGATGTTCAATAAAATTTGGAAAGCAGCAGACTTATTTCTACTAGAAACATGGATTCTGAGACACAGCCCACTAGGGCCACCGATCTTTGCTCAGCCAGCCAGCTCTCTCCGCCTTCTAGTCCCGCCTTCAGTAAGGCCTCAGGCCTTGTGGAGATGTAACATGGAATCAGAAAGTATTGAGAGGGGGCTTGTCCAAAAGGGGAGGATGCCGCTTATAAAGTTAAGTTTAAACTACATATGTGAATACTAATAAAGTTGTTTTTCTATGTCTCTACATTGCTTTTATTTTCCTTTCTTGAAAGGGAGAGTAATATGTTTATCCAGTTCTGCTTAGCAATTCATAAACTCAATGTTACTTTATTTATTTATTCAAATTTTGAAGAATTCATTTACTCAACTTCAGATGGTTCATAAAAAAGCTTCTCTTCAATCAAGTGATCTACATGGTGGACTCTAACTACAGAGTCACATGAGTATACTCCTGTCATTTAATGGGTAAATGTGAATTCCCTCCACTGGTGTAATTTAAAGGGCTTTCCCCACCAAGAGACAAAGAAAAAAAAAAAAAATCCACAATTGAAAATTCACTATGGTGGCTAGAACTATAAATATGTTTCTTTCTAAAGGTAAACACATTTTAAAAATATTTTAAGTTTTAATGCAAGAAAACCAGCAATACACAGTACTACACAGTATTTAATGCCCAAAGATATTTTACCTCTATATCAAAAAATCAAGTTTTATAAAGTTAACATTAGGTTAACCTTGACTGTAGCTGTATTATTGTCATCATTAACCAAAAACAAAATTCTTCAACAAAATACTTGAAATATTTACCTAATTCATATCAAAACTTCAAATCTTAACCCAAATAAGAGTAGCAAATCATCTCCAATCTTTGTACCAAAATAGAACAAAAAATAAAATTCACCAAGTAAATATGGAACACAATGAACATGAGTATACTTGGGCATAAGTCTGACCATATGTAATTTTCAATTACATTTTAATTTATCAAAATCATTTGTAATAAACTGAAGTCATAATAAGGTAAATATCACTAAATACATTCCATGAATATGTTTTTGCCCAATTAATGAATGCCCCTAAAGCTATTTAAAATTTTTTCAGTATTTTAATTTCTTCATATAAAAGATGTAGAAAATTACAATTACATTTTATTCTTTGTATTTAAGAGATATTCTAAAAATAAAACATTTATGGAAACATTAGCCTATACATGCCAAAAGGAACTAATCAAAGTATACAGACACATGTGAGCAACACTGACTGTTTAGACACTTTAACACATTATAAATAATCCTTTATATTTTTAAAAAGTAAATGATAATGTTTAAAAAAATCAACTGCATTTTCAAGTTTAGACCGAAATTTTTGTAAACAATTTGCAACTGAATGAATTACGTTTAATATAATCAATCTAACTTTGGGCAGACCATTAAACTCAAGTTTCTATATTGAATGCCCATGTTTATAATAAAAACATAAAGCTGTTAGACAATATACACGGTACACACAGTAACTTGCTTCTGCTAAAATGTCTGTAGTATTGTCAAGATACATCCCATACACATAATACTAAGCTAGCAGCCATGCAGCCAATTGATAAGTAAAAGGAGAATATGAGCAAATATTAAACTTGTCAAATAAGGTGAATACATATAGTCTTCCAATAGGTCAAAAGAAAAAAAAGCTCATAAATAAAAAAATTATTCCACCTGTGATTTATAAAACACACTATATTATCTGCTCATCAGAAATCATATTCACTTTGATGCAGCCAAGAGGTAACTTATCAAGTCACTTGATTACTATTTCTATGAAGAGGCACTCTTATGCTTAAATAACAGAATTACTGTTGAAACTTGGCATCTGCTCTGCCAGTTAAGATTTTTCAAAGTAAGGTGTAAAAGCCAGCATAATACATACCCTCTAACTGTGCAATATTACACCACTAGGGAAAATTCTTTCAAGGCTGGTAGTACTCAATTTTTGACCAGCCTATTTCTTTTGTATTTCTTTATAAGCCATGCAAATCTTCACATGGTTTTATTTTCCAAAACAAATGCTTCAACTTTTTTCCTAGTAGCCTAGCTACAACCCTACAAAAACAAACCTGGAGAGTGACATATGGAAGAAAAACAGGTTTAGCTGAGGACACAGTTCAAAACGCAGCTCCTAGTAAGAGCATGAAGCTCACACTGATCTGAAAACAGTGTCCTTACACTCCTGAAATTATAGTTAGAAACTGTACCTATCACTAATGGGTGATATGACCCCAAGATAGAAATTAAAACTGAAAAGACAGTATTTTTAATTAACTTATGCAAAAAACTGAAGCCTATGAAATTATGCTAAAACAGTACAAATGTAAATTCTTGCAGAAATATACACCTCTTAGAATTTGTATATATCACACAGTACTTTTAGAATATGAAAATTCAATCAACATTCTGAACAGTATAAAATCATATTGTTTCAACTGATTAGAAAAAAACCAGAACATGTATTGACATGTAACTCTCAGTAATAGAAATGGAAATAAACAAGTGACTATCATTATAGATACAAAAGTCTCTTCCTCACCCCATTACTACATCAACAGTTGGAGGTTAATTTTGTTTGCATTTTTTTTTGTTTTTGATTTAGTCCTTCATTTAAAAATGTACCCTGACACACATACCATTACACACACACACACAACTAACCATATTTAATATTTTCTAGGCTTTCTGTGGAACTCAATAACCACTCTACAAAGTTCTGGGAACTCTAGCTGCAAGCCTGAAGTCAATCTAAGACAGCCAATAGAAAGCACACCTGCGCAATTACTGCATTTCCTATTTCAGAATGCTGAACATAATACAGAGTAACTCCGAAGTGCACCTGAAGCAACACAAAAATAAAATTAGGCAGAAACCATATTACAAAAGAAAACTACTAAACAATATCACTACTGTCAAAATTTATTAGAAAGCAGTAAATACAATGAATATTATTTTAGTTTCAAATAACCAACTAAGGACTTTCTTTGGGTAATCAAACAAAAGCAGAAGATGACCTCATAATAAATGACAATATGAAAACATTCCTGCAGAAAAAACTGGGAGAAAAAAAAAGAGAAATCACAAAGTATATTATTTGCTCTATACCATATACCAAGCAGTAAAAAAAAGGGAGAATGAAAGAAAATCCAAATCACAGTACCCGGTTTCACAGTATTCTTATTTTCCTGAAGACCTTGAACATATTTAGAGCTGCTCAGAAATTCAGCAAACTGCAGTTCTAGGAACAACCCTCATGGTCTGAGCCACTGCATTTTATGCTATGTAGACATATTCTACTGAAAGCCTACTCGATGACACTGTCCCGAACAAGTTCTTTAATTCTCAAAGTCAGAATTTTAAAAAGCTAAAGGAGTTTGCAAAACAAAATTTTCCCAAAGGTTACAATACAAAGTTTCATTAACTCTCTTTAAGTCTTTCACTAAGCATCACTTTTCTGTCCCTCGGTGGAAATTAAGCCATCATCAATAATGTCACAAAGGAATGTTTATCAGGATAGGGGTGGGGTGTCACCTGTAACGATTTTGTATGAAAAACAGAACTGATGCAAAGACAGGTGAAGAAAATTTCTTGCCACCTCACCTCACTGATATGAAATGTTCCTTCAACTGAAATTAACAGGAGAGTAAAACCTGGCTGGAGTGCAAGTTTTGTTTTGCCTTTGTTAAAAAGAAAGAGAGAAAAAAAAAGAAACCTCGTAGGTCCCTAATTTCCAAACGCCGCGGAAAAGTCACAACTACTCACCGCAAGTAATACTGTTTTAAAGCAAAGGCAGCGTTAGAACAACTTCTGGGAAAGTTGAACTCTTCCACAATCTCTCCCCACTGGTTCTTCTCGGAGACCTGTGAAAACACAGGCACCCTCGTCCGAAGCGCCCGGCGCGGGGCCGCCGGCCCGAGCGAGCCCTCGGCGGCCCGCGCCCGCCCGGTGCCCGCCCGGTGCCCGCCCCCGCCCGCGCCGGGCGCCCCGCACGGCCCCGCCGCCGGGCAGCACTTGTTTTGTCTGGGGGGGGGTGCTGGGCTTGTTTTGTTTTTGAAGCCCGGACAATAACCAATCGCAAGTCCCTCTGTCGCCCCCTTTTAAATCTCAACGCGGTCCGTTCGCACGAGGGGAAAAACGGAAAAGTTCAAAGGCTCGCGGGGCGGCGGGCGGCGGCGGGGGCGCGGGGCCTGGCCGCTCCCGGCCGCGCATCCCGTAGGCCCTCTTTGCGGCCTACCGCCGCCGCCGAGCCTGAAGCCTAAGATGGCTATTTGGAGCCAGGTCCTGCCTTCTTTTGTTACGGGGAGCGCGGGCGGCCGCGCCGAGGCTGCGCCCCGCGGCCGGGCGGCGGGCGGCCGATTATCGATGTTCGACCCGCCGCGCTAATTTTGAGTTGCACGAAAACTGCTCAGAGTCCGCGCCTCTCTGTGTCCGCGCCCGGGCTAGAGCGGCGCGGCGGCGGCGGCGGCGGCGGATGAGGCGGCGGCGGGGCGCGGGTCGGGCGGATCTGGCGGGCGCCCCGCGCCCCCCGCCGCGCGCCCAGACCCCGCCGGGCCGCCGGGCACCGGGCAGGGCGCGAGCCGCCCCGGGCCGCCCGCCGCCCGCGCCCCGCGCCCGCCGCCGCGCGCACGCGAGCCAGCAGGCCAAAAACAGCCCGCCGCCGCCGCCGCCAGCCCGGGCGCGGGGACAGCAGCGCCCGCGCCCCGCGCCCCCCGCCCCGCGCGCCCGCTCGGGTCGAGGAGACTTTCGGAGGCGGCGGCGGGAGGGGACCGCGGCGGAAACTTCGCTCACCTTCGCGAATCCGCCCAGAGTGGTGACTCTGGTGTAGAGCCCGTGCAGGTCCAGCTCCTTCCCGCCCACCGCGGGGACCTTCCGGAACGGCGACCTGCGGGGAGAGCCGCACTTGTCAGCGGGACGCCCGCCCGGCCCGCCGCCGCCGCCCCCCGCGCCCGCGCTCACCCCCGGCTGTGGTGGAACTGCCGCAGCTCGTCCAGGAACGCGAGCCCCTTCCTCCGCTCGTCCGCGGGCGCCTTCCCCGTCGGGCCGGCCATTCTCTCGCCGAAGGAGGTCCTCGAAAGCCCGATCGGCGTCTCAGACGCGCGCCCCGCGCCCCGCGCTGCCTAGCAGAGCCCGGAGCCCATTCCTCGGCCGGCGGCGGCGGGGCTCAGTCATGGGCCGGCGGTGGCGGCGGCGGCGGCGGCGGCGGCGGCGCAGGGCGGGCGCGAGGGAGGGGGAGGAGGAGGAGGAGGGGAAGGAGGGCGCGGAGGCCGGGGGAGCGCAGGGAAGGAGGGAGGGGAATTTCTAAAAAAGTTTAAGGAAATCGGACCAAACTAGAGGCCCGGCGACGGCCGGGTCCGCGCGGGGCCGCGGGGTAGCGGCCCCCACCCTCCTCCCGCGCGGCCGCGCTCCCTCCCGCCGCGGCCCGGCTCTCGCCCGCCTCTCAGCGCGGCCGGCCCAGGCGGCGCGGCCCGGGGACGCGATCCAACATGGTGCTGCTGGCGGGGGCGCGCGGGCGGGCGGGCGGGCGAGGGCCGGGGCGGGCGGCGGCGGGGCCGGGCCGGAGGCCGGGGTCGCGGCGGCGGCGCGGGGCGCGGGGCGGCGGGCGGGGCGGGGCGGGCTGTGTGGTGGTTTGTGGAGAGCGGCCGACTGCGTGTGTTCCGGCGGCGCCGCGGGCCCCGCACATCCACGCGGGCCTCGGCCGCGGCGGCCGGGCTCCCCGGGCACAGGCTCGGCGGCAGCCGCCCGCTCGCCGGCCGCCAGCCTCCGTCTCAGCCGCCGCCACGGCCGGGCAGCCAGCGCCGCACAGCGCCCCCCGAGGGCCGGCCGCGGCACTGCGCCGGGCCCAGTCCGCCGCGGCGGCTCCTCGCGGGGAACAATAGGCTCGGCTCGCCGGGCTTAGGGTTCATCTGCAATGTGCCGCACATTTCGCGCACACACAAAGCCGGCGGAGAGGGGGCGGCGCGGGGAAACGGCCACTACCGGTTGTTCCAGGGTTAGGGGTGGAGGCGATGTTCGCGTCCCCGGCGCGGCTGTTGGCAGAGCCGCCGCGGAGTCCCCGCCCGCCCGGCAGAACTGATGTGGCGCCCGCCAGGCAGAGGAGCTCGGAAGGGCTGCGCCTCGCTGCGCAGCGCCGTCGGGGCAGGATGAAGTCCATTTGTTCCCGTCTTTTAAAAAATGAGGCTTAAGGGGGTCAGCTTCTCGGAGCCCTACGCTAGTGTTTGAGGCCTGATTAGCACGTTTTCCACGAATAATCCACAAACTAACTTTACGAACTACAGACGACATAGACACAATGCGAACTGCCTGTGCAGCTCGGCCTGCCCGTCCACCGGCTTGCCCTGGGCCGGTTTCATGCGGCGGACGGTTGTTCTGCCTCTTCAGTATGCAAACGAAGTAAACTGACGGGCCTCGATCCGTCGAACTTTTTACAGTAATTAACGTTTGTGATACTATCCTAAAGATATTTAAAATATATGACGACTAAAGCATGCTTCCCTGGCTTCCTCCCGAGTGTCTCAGATGTGATTCTCCTTTAAGATATTTTTGAAGGTTAAAAAAAAAAACCCTTTGCTTAAATGGGAGACTCAAGATATCTCAACAAACGCCACCACTTAAGTTTCCATTTTTGGGGGTGTTGGAGCTGGCTCTTTGCTGCAAATGCTAATTAAACTTCCCGGCTCGGGTCTGGTCCCGTTTCAGCGACGGCCACCGCGGGCAGTGCCCGAGCGTCCCGAGGTCGGAGGCCGGTAGGGTCTGCAGGAGCGATTTCGGAGAAGGTGGCTCCAGCGAGGACGCGGGTTTGATGGTTAAACAAAACGTTATGTAACGTGGTCCAGCGTGATCCCGGTGCTCACTCTAGGAAATGCATTTATTTCCCAAGTAAAGTTTGTCGGAAGGAGGCTCTGGCCGGGAAGCTCCCGACACGCGAGGCCAGGGAGGTCTTGGGGCCCACGCGGGGTGCAGACCCCGCGGGAGAAGGTGAGGAAGCGGGCCGGAGCCGGAGGTGAGCGCGGTGACCAGGTTGGGACCAAGTTCTCCGCCCCTTCCCCCTGCGGCCCCCTTAGGGGTAGTGGCGATGTGGGCCGCAGAGCTCGGCGGCCCGGGCTGTGCGGATTCCCTGAGCGCCGCACTTGAGCACGGCCCCTTACGTAACTGTCAGCGCCGGGGATTCCCTGGAGGGGGTCATTCTATTCAACCATTACACAGCCCGGCTCCAGCGCGCGCCGCCGCCGCCGCCGCCTCACAAAATGGCGGCGCCCATGAGGAGAGCGCGGCCGTCGCCTCAGCCCCATTTTGTGGGAGGAGAGAGGTCTGTCAACAGGGAACGGCTCCGCTCAGGATGCCTCCGCATCCTTGCCTTCGGGAAGCCGGCCCGCGGGGCGAGGGCGGAGGACCAGCATGCGCGGGGACTGTGCGCGGCCTAGGGCGCCTCCGCGCTTTCCCAGGTCCCCATGGTCTCCAAGGACGCGCGAGCCGCCGCCGGGGTCATTTTAGCCTTGCAGAGGAGCAACGGCGCTGGGGACCTGCCGCGCGCGCGGCGGCTGGGAGGGGACGTACAGCGCTCGCCCGCGCCGCCGCTCGAGCGGGGAGACCTCTGCGAGTTCTGGACGCCGGTCCGCCGCGCCGCTCGTCTGCACGCGGGCCGCGGGAGCCCCAGAGCCGCTGCCCGGCGCTGGTGCGGGTGCAGGTGCGGGTCCGCGAGCGGGCGGGCTGCGGATGAGGCGGCGGCGGCTGCCGGGAGACGGAAGGTGTCGGTCGGGCGCGGCCGGTGGCGTCTGTCCCGGGCTGGACGTCAGGGCGTCTGTTTTCCGGGACCGCTGCAGGGGGCCGGTGCGGGGCGCGGGGTGACCGCGGTGCCTGCAGTGTGTGTGTGTATGCATGTGGGTGTGTGTGCATGAGTGTGGGTATGTGTGGAAGCGCGCGCGCGCCACAAACATAATATGGTTTTCTTTTGGGGGCAAGTGCCAAAGGCTGAGGACTTAGAGCGAGACTGACATTTGAAAGCCCTTTTGAAGTTTGCAGATTTGCTAGGGAACTAGATACGTGACGCGAACGTCCCCGCGGAGGAGCTGCAGTCTTCAAAATGGAGTCCTGGGGTGTCCGCGAGGGGTAGAGCTTATCTCCTGACACTCTACATCCACCCGCGTCCCGGCGAAGGCGTAAACCTGCACTGTGGTCTTTCTCAGGTTACCACCAGGCTCCGCGTTACAGTGCTCAGAAAAAGCGCTACGCAAGTTCGCTAGGAATGGTATTTGCCTCTAGGATTATTGGGTGTCAAAGGAGGAGATTTCGCCTGATGACACGAATGTGCTTTGCAGGAATTGCAGGGGTGTCTGGCTTTAAACGTTTTCCAGTTGCAGCAGTGGTTCCAGTTTGCGTGATTGAAAGGGTCTGTTTATCTGCCGATGACCCTGCTATTTCCTCCCGGGCGCTGCGGGTCCGCAGCTCCCTGCAGGCTGAGCCTGCACTTACCGAGTTCCACGCCCCATCCGCGGCCCCACCCGGCTCTGCCGCTGGTGTGTGGGTCCCCGAGATAGGATTTCTGGTCCTGCCTGTTCCCCCGGGGTGCCCCTTATATGTAATACATTTGCTTATCACTGATCAGTCTGCATCCCTTGCAAGGACACCCCATCTGTGTGCCCCAAGTAGCCAGGCAATTTTTTTCTTGGGTTTGTCCTAAAGTAACCCTAGTATTTAGTACTGTTTTTCTTAGGACCAAATCCCATTTCCTATAGTGGGCAGCATAGAGCAGGTGGATCCCGAAAAAGAAACGTTACAGATGTGCTGACAGTTTTACAACAATATCCTCACAACTATGTTGATATAAAGTAACATACACCCTCAGTTTTCAAGCATTAATCAAAACTATTCCTATAAAAATGTAGCAGTAATGGTGAAAGGTGGGGAAATCAGTTTGTGTGCTTTACTCTTCCGATGAGAAATTATGGCAAAACCTTGATGTTGTGAAGAAATGGAAGCGTTTTTGACAGTGTCTGCAGACCCTGCACATGGTAATCAGAGGTTCCTGTTGTCTCATAGGAATCATTGATTCATATCAGCAGTGTTTGTTTTGTTTAGTCAAGAAACTGTGATAACAATTTCCTCTTTCGACTAAACTTGATAAAACCATATCCAGTTTCAAATGCAAGCATGTCCCAGGTATGTGATTTTAACAGCTGAAATGACTGATGAATTGGTGTGTTGACACATTGGGGACATTTTTGGATTTTAGGTTACTCTAAGGTGAAAAAAATGGCCAAACTGTTTGAACAAGCTTCTGAAGTTAAATTATTTCTTTGAAAGATATTAAGAAGAAAGGTTCTATTGGGAAGATGTGCGAACGCTTTCCTGGCTCACTGCTATTGCCCGTCTGTGCTGTGCTAAGCTTTTTTATAGGGGTTGACTTGTCTTGAAAATTTGATTACAACTTCAAATCAGAGTTAGAGCCTATTATAATGGTGATTCTAAGAAGTATTAATAACTAAGCTTTTGAAGGTGAGACCAGTTTATTCTACTGAAAATTAGGGCAATTTTAATGCAGATGCTCCTAATCTGCAGTTGACAGATTTCTAAATGATTTGCCCCAAAATGTGTGACAAGCTTTTTTGGAGATCTTAAGCTTTTCACTATTAAAGGTATTCCTAAAAATTTTCTTTTAAAAAAGGTATTTTTGTATATATGTAGTTCAATATGATCTTTTTAAAAAAGTGATAGTTTTCAATTGAAAAGACTGTAAGAAAACAACTAGAAATTAATGTTAGGAAATTAGAATAATAATAAATTAGAATAATACAGTTGAGGAGTAACATTCCCAAATGAACATTTGTTGGAGAATTGGTTTCATTAGTTGTTCAGGTCATTTACCTAATTCTGAATTTTAACACTGTTTTGGGTTTGATGTGCTGTATTTGTGAATTACCTATTTATTTAATCAATTTTCATCAATGAAAAGTAGTCCTCAAACTGCTCACTATACAGTGTAGTGTTCTAACACTTTGTAGTACTTAACTTCTGGAAACCTCAGGAGAGCACAAATACTAAAGCAGGGTATTATTTATTTTTATCAATGTATATTACAAATCACTGAGAAAATATTGATTAGCTACCTCAAGCAGGAGGTGGAAGTGAAGGAGAGTATGCCCTGTACTAAATTTTTCTTCACTTTTAGCTGTTAAGGTTATATTGAAATATTCAGACCATAGGGTTCCTATTTTTAGTACTTAGGCAGGATCTGTAACAGTTAAATTCAAATTTCTGTTCAGAATAGGGACAATTAAATATAATTATGTACAAACAGCCTCACATTAGTGTTGGGATCAGTGTTAGTGTTAGTATTACTCAGACTGCTGTAATGTTAATAACAAGCATTTAAATCACATTCTTTGAAAACTCAGAGCCACAAAAATATGATTTCAATAATTAACTTTCTAATTATGGGAGAGGCAAGGGAATGTTCAGCGAATGTAAAAAAATATACTACTGAGCAAACAAACAGAAACTTTTAATGAATTTTGGTTTTCTGTTTCAATTTTTTGGTACATTGACTCTTCTTGACATTGCACTTTGCTATTAATTAAAAAAAATTAAACCCCAAAGACAAATTAATTCTGTATTTAATGCAGATTTAATTCTTGACTAGCTATAAAGCTTAAAGAGTTGGCAGTCTTGTTGACAAAACAATAAAATAATCAGGCTGAAATGCAAAAGTGTGTAATAATTAGTTTTCATGAAAGTATATGGAAGCCGGGCGTGGTTGTGCACGCCTGTAATCCCAGCACTTGAGAGGCTGAGGCAGGAGGATCGTTGCAAGTTCGAGACCAGCCTGGGCTATGAAATGAGCTCAAGGCCAGCCTGAGCTACATGGTGAGACCCTGTTTTAAAAAGACAGAAACAAAAAAGTATATGCAATTTTTCCTTCACAATTACATGAGTCAGAGTATTGTTGACTTAATAGTGATTGAATTTATTTACCTTTTTTCTCTGAAAGTATTACTAAGTTTTCATATATAGAATCAGAACAGAAATTCAACCAACACTAGTGTAAGTTGTTGAAGTTTATTGCTGTATACAAAGAGAAATTCTAGCCAGTGGTTCAGTGAAACTTTTTAAAGATGCCAAAATTCTTTAACAGGGTCTTTAGTGTATAGAACTGGAAAATATTCTAGAAGAATATTTGTGTGATAACATACATGAGAAGTATTTGCAAGTAGTTCTATGGGAGTACAAAACAACTGACTTTTTTTTCCGCAGTTAATACAATGCCTCCAGGTGTTTTGAGCAAAGGTGAAGATTTCAGAGTTTTTAAATACATTTTCATAATCAATTTGCCTCTTACTAACAACACTAATATTAGTAACACCTAGCCATCGTAGGTACTGATCACCTAAATAAGTGAATGTAGGTCCTGTTTCCAATATCCATTCGTTTTAACTCCTGCTTATGATACTCAGGGTTAATGAGAGGTTGAATGAAGGCCCTCTTTTTTCCCTGGAGGCTGAAAAGAAGCTTTAGCCTTTTTGTTAAGATATTTAAGACTTCATTGTCTTCCTACTGAACTAAATTCATCCTTTACATTCCTGTTTGCTAATCTCAGTTATTTTTCTCCTCCATTAAAGCTGGGACTCCAAAATAATAGTAATACTACCACTATACCACACTGGATGGGTGTGTGCCTAAGGCAGATATCCTTCTTCCTACACTGTCCCTGTTCTCATCCTGAGCTGCTGAAGACTTGAAATAACAGTATCTTCCTAGCGCAATGAGAGTGTCAACTTGTGATCTGGTTGTGGTGCTCAAGGAGTCCATGAACCCTGGCAAACAAGGTATGTTTATTTGCACCTTTCTAGGGAGGCTCTCTCAGTACGCATGGCATCTCAGAGGGCCTTGTGATACCCGAAAAGTGAAAACTCTGTGCTCAAGATACGTGCGCAGTAAGTTTAGAAGTTCGTTTCAGGTGCTGCTTTTTATTTCGTGTTTTGTTGGCCAGGGGGAGAAAGCAATTTGAAGTTTTGTTAAGGAGTACCACTTTAGTTTTTATCAGCTTGAAAGAAGTACAGCAAACAAGCAAAAATTTCTAAAGAACTATGTACAGTAAATCCCTTAAGAAAAGTGTAGGTTAAATGCACTAGACTTTTTTTTGTTTTGCCCTCTATTGAAAATGTATGGATGAGAGATTACATTAATTAAAAGTAGACTCCAAGTGCAAGTCTTCAACTAACTGGGAATGCCTAGAGATATGTGTGAATTTATTACCATTTCGTGAGTCAGTAATGTGTGCAGCGTTCACTGGTGACATTTAACAGGACGTTTCCAGTGTGATAACCTGGGTCGCATTGCCATCTCCATGTTTTTTGTGGCTTCTTGCTGTGCTCCCGTTTGCTGCAGTGTCTGAAGAGTAACCTTTCCATCGTGCAGGTCATCGGGGGCTTTCCTTTCCCATATCAGTCTCTTCTGTTATCTGTGAACGCAATGTAGAATTGAAACTTGAATAAGACTAATATATATTCTTTTTTAAAAAAAACGCTAAAATTCAATCTAAAACTACACATCCCAGTTACTCAGTGGCTATTATATTATCTCAGTGTCCTCTTTGAGAGGTAATTAGATGCTTGTGTGCACACTCATTTAGGCCCACAATTCATCCACTGTTTAGGGGGCAGGTAGTGGGTCTCATCTCGTCATGTTCTATGTATATGTTGACATTAAGGTTTTCCCTTTGGCCTGCTTTCTGCTGAACTAAAGATACGTGAGCATTTTTGAGAGAAAACATGCTCTCCTCAGGCGCCAATAATTAGGCGGATGCACTTGGTTTTAAGTTATACCGAGCTCATTCCTGAAATGTAAACATTTTGTTATATGCCTCTTGGCTTCTGCTGAATATTCTCTGTCATGCTAATAAAATCTAATTTTTAGAATCAAGCTAGTTAGCTAGTTTAGTTGCTAAGCAAATATGCATAAAACCATAAATTTATCTGACTCATTTATAATTTAAAGAGTAAAATTTTAGGCAGAAATCATTGATCAGGGAAAATAGCAGAAAATAAGCGAAATAAAAATGGAATTATGGTAGAGTAGGCTGCAAGATCTTTCATTAGAGAGTTTTTGGGAAAACTGAGCTTAAATGTGAAGTCTGGTATTGCCTAACATTTTAAATTAGAATCTGCAAATTTCCTCATGTGTCCTTTGGTTTTCTTTGCCAGTGTGCGCTGCTTGTTTAGTAACCAGGCAACGGCATTTGAAATTAGTCTTTTAAGGTGGCAGCCCATATACCATTTTAGTAACTATTAGTGGCACATCTACATAGGCTAATATTTTTAGCTTCACTGTAGTACCTTGTACAATTTTGTAACTGCTGAGCAACTTATAAAAGCTCCCAACCCTTGTCAGTAGATCTTAGCTCCCAGTCTGGTGAGACTTGGCAAAATTTTCTTACGTGCTTTAAATTTACATGGTTCTTGTTCCTTGCCAGTGAGAACATACACCTTTCTTTGCTGGCAAAATTGAAATCTGAGCTATGTGATTCTACGGGACTGTCGTACAATGGCCATCCTCTCAAACAGAGCAGATTCCAGGATACAGCCTTATTGTTACCTTATTTTAATAGTTTTTTAAATCTAAGATTATGTATAGCCTTACTTGATGAGAATATTATTTCTCCAAATCATCTGCCTCGCGGGTGTTAACCATCCCTAGCCCCAAATATTGGAAGATAGAAGACCAGGCCAAATGTGTCCGACAGTGAGTGAGCATTGCCTCAAATGAAGTAAGTGTCTTCGTGGGTTATACTCTTAAAGACACGCATGAAAGCTGGAAGTCTCACCCAGTATCAGAAGTACAAGCCAGCACTTTTAGTGCAGCCTGGGATAACAGCTCAGACCCCATCAACACAGTGCAAGAGTTTGGGACCAGCCCTTGCTGAATATAAGGCAGTTCTTCCATATTTCCCACGTACTTCACAGTGATAAGCTAGGGCCATACTCCGAACATTAAAAGATTTTACCTCCAGCTGTCCAAACATTGCACATGTTTTTCAGATAAAAGCAGTTGATATGCTAGAGGTTTTTCCCACAATGTTTTGTGGCAATTAACAACAGACCCAGCATTTAAGGAATGCATTGTTATTAAAACTTCGAGATTCCACTGCCAACAGTTTAAGAGCCATAACTAGATATAGGTCCATTACTTTTAGTAATGTTAATTTTATTCAACCTTAAAAGCTTTCTACCTTAAGGTCCAGTAACAAAACCTGGGATGTCCAAGAAGGGTCGGGCGATGCTATGATCTGAATGTACCCACTCTGCTCCACATTCAAGTGCTGAAATCCTCCCCCTGAAAAGATGGTAGGAGGTTGGGGTCTCAGGCCATGAAGGCAGAGGGCTCAAATTAGTGTTTCTGTTAAAGAGGCCTCAGAAAACTGATTTGCTCTTCTGTCATCTGAGGCGAGAGCTAACAGCAGCCTACAGAGGCTACTGCAGCACTGGGAGACAGGCCCTCTCTGAGTAGTAGATCTCCCGCATCTTGTTCCTGGACTTCCCGGCCACGTGACTTGTCCCTCAGCACACAGTCTGTGGTGTCTCACTGCAGCAATCTGAGTAGATGAGGACAGGTATCCAGCACAGCCCTCACGGTGCTCACTCAGTATCTCACACTTGGCATTCAGGGCGATCGTTTGCCAGTCTCTCTGGTGAGGGATTAACAATTCTGTGTTCTCCTATGTTGAGTAACAGTTCTAAGTAGGGATTTATGTTCCAAGAAAGTGCTTAGGCATATTCCTTGAAGAAAGGTATTCATGCCACATGCTAGGCGTGGTGGTGCACGCCTGTAATCCCAGCACTCGGGAGGCTGAGGCAGCAGGATCATGGCAAGTTCCAGACCGGCCTGGGCTACAAAGTGAGCTCAAGGAGAGCCTGGACTGCACGGCGAGACCCTGTCTTAAAGAGACCAAAAAACCGAGAAAAGGTCTGGAAGAGGTGAATTTTTCCCTGATTGATACCCAGGGTTAGGACAGAAGATCCATCTGCTGGACAGTGTCAGTGCTACCTGAAGCTCCATGGGCCTGGCCTGCTTGTCTGCTGAGCCACGTGGCAAGTGCCCTAGAAACTTCCTTCTGGCCCGTAGTGTGTAAGAAAGCAAAAGTGAACCCTAAGCCCCTTGGTAGATGATGTGAACATCTTTACCCTAAAGCATAGGTCCGTACCCTACAGGAGGCAAAGGGTGTGAAGAGGCCTGTGAGGTGCAGTCAAGCCAGGTCGAGAGTCCTGTCTTCGCCAGTGAACCTGAACAGTCCGGCAACTGCTGCAGCTTTCTTAAAGAAAATCAGTGTGCCTGGTGCTTTGAATCCGTCTCTTTAGAATCCCGATTAGATGCTGCACTGTCCCTGTTGTGTCCAAATGGAGGAGTAGCAAAAGCTTGAAAAATGTGTAGGATGTCACAGATTCCTTTTACGATTTCTCTTATAAAGCGCATTACCTGATTATTACAAATAGTAGGATTTTATTTCAAACTTAGCAGTAACCAGTCCTTATGTCAACTCTTATGTTTGTGCCCATCCTGTGAAGGTACACATAGTGAGAAGAACTTGTTAACCATGCATTTATAATAGTAAACAGTATTTAGAGAGGACTCTCCAGGAAAATTATTTTACTCATTCATTCTCTTTACTTGTTTAGTTTACAGCCTTGATCTAGAACTGTAACATCTCAGTGAATTAGCAGAGGAAGCGAGCTAATTAATAAAGATAAGGGCAACAGTCCCTGTGAACAAGGACATGCCCGGCCTGAGTTTAGTGAGGGTAATTGTGTTGTCATAGCTGCAGCAGAGGACCTAGAAAGACGGCCCGATAGCCCAGATCCTGCAGAACCGAGGAGCTGCCCGGGAGCTTGGGAGAATTGTTCAGTCAGTGACTTTGGAGAAGCAGAAGGATAATCTCAAGTGAGGATGGTACTTTGTGCCTAGGAGGAAGATGGAAAAGCAAATACTTTTACTACCTTGTGTTGAAAAAGAGATGTGAATATTCAGAGACCAGTTATTTTTTTCTCCAAGATACCAATTTCCTCCTCAATATTATACATAAATATTTGTTGTATTTTGTTTTGGTCTTAGTACCTGTTAACTTAAACAAGGTTAAGTAGCCAAAAGTCCTTAAATAAAACATTTGTAATCAAAGCTGTGTATATATGCATGATCATATATTTGCAAGAAAAGGGATATGAAGTGATTTTTTTCCTATAAATTTGCAAAGGAAACTTCTAAGAAATCAGAATTTGAAAAAAATTAGGAAGATCACAAATTATTAAGTCAGAATTACAGGTTTTAAGAATCATAAGCTATTTTTACAAAGTATAGCAATTCTGAAATCTAGGCTGACAGTACTATTTTAAGTGTCTTATGATATAAGACAATTCTATTTGTCTTTTTGCAGCTACAGGGAAAAGTGGCCTTTTTTCCCTTTTGATCTTACTTTTTTTTTTTAATAGGAATGCCTACATACAGAATCATTAGTTAGCATCGAGAGAAGAAAGCTGGTACAAACTTAAAATTCATAACAGTGTGGAAAGTAAGGTTACCAAGTGGAATATACAGACCGTCATGTCTTTCCTCTCCATGCAATTAAGAAGGTACAATAAGTAAAATTTGGCTCAGATTAAGATCTTGAAACAGCCTAAATAGTATATTCAGATAAAAGAGATTCTAATAAAAGTGTATATTTAAGTCATCTGCTTTTAAAATTTTAATGCTATTTGTACTCCTCATAAAGCATAATTTTCAGTTATAGATACTGTGTGCTGCTTTGGAGCAGTGTCCCATTGTTACCCTTTATCCCTTAACCCTATGCCTTAAATTTCAATACTGTCTCAAGAATTTACAAATTTGCTCTTTCATTTATTGTCTAAAAATGTAAAAGTTGTTAAAAGTTTATCTGGGTATGGTGTCACATGCCAGTAACCCCAGCACTTGGAAAGCTGAGGCAGGAGAATTGCCATGAGTTCGAGGTCAGTCTGGGCTACATAGTGAGTCCAGTCTAAACTACATAGTGAGACCCTGTCTCCAAAACAAAACAGAGCTTGTGTTTTCAGTGCCTTGGGAAATTGTATTTAAGAATACATTTTAAAACTGTGCACTGAAATCAGCATTTCCCAAAAGATACTAACCTGTTCATAGGCGTTAAGTCAAAAAGATTTCGCAGTCACATAATTTTGGAAAATGCCAACATACAGTTAAAATTATTTACTACAAGATATCTCAGAACCTTTACTGTCCTTCTGTGTTATCCGCTGGGTATATCCTATTCTATAAATATACCTGACTTTCTAATAGGATTGATGTTCCATGAAAAATACAGAGAATCATTGGCCTAAATAAATACTATAGAAAATTGAACACACATGTCTAAAACAAAGTCTGTTAATGGAGTGTGGACTTGTTTAGGGGTAAAAGCCACTACCCATTCCTTATAATCCTATACCACATATAACCAATGCAATGCTCAATATGTATTCTTGAATATGTTAATGTAAATCTTATAACTTGAGCCAGTTCATTTTTTGATATAGTAAGCTTTTATTTGCTGGCATTATATATCATATTGAAATAACTTGTATATTGTGTTATTTTTTTTTTCTTATTATTTGGAAGGAATGGAATTGATTGGTTGATTTTGAGACAAGGTCTCTATGTAACTCAGGCTGGCCTCAAAGTTTTGATCCTCCTGCCTCAGCCTCCAAAGTGCTGGAATAGGACATTTTTAAAATAAGCTAGGACCTTGAGCTTGCAAGGCAGGCACTTATGCCACTGAGCTAAATCCCCAGCTATAGTTTCAAATTTAGGGAAGTTTTTTATCTTTTCAAAAGTTACAAACTTAAACATGTAATAAATCTTTCAAACTTTGTAGCATTTCAAAGTTGTTAGGTGTACAAACCAGTAACTTGTGGTTCGTTGCATTTCATTTATCCCTCTTAGAATCATATATATATATATCCTTCTTCACTCTTAATTACTGTCTCCCAAGGAGGTTGTCTCCTTATATCCCCACTCCCTTCTGCAATCGATATGATTTCCAGAGCTCGTGAAATAACCCCCCGGCCTCCCTGTTGCATCATATGATAGAGCTTCGCGCAGGGCTTCTGTGTAGATTTCCTGCTTCATCTGCCAGTGGCTCCTTGGCGCTCTTGAGGATTTACTGGGTATGTTAAAGAACATTAATCACACATGCACCAAAACAGAGGGGCTCCGAAGGTACGTGTGTAGTCAGAAGTCCTCAGATCCCTGAAGCAAGAACATTTTGGAGCATCTTAGCGTCCACATGTAATGCATATTTATAGGGAATCAGGGTAACTGTCCATCTTTCTTATTTAAGAGAAAGGGAAATTTGTGCATTGCTTAAAAATTTAAGCATCTTTAGAAAAGACATGCAAAGCATTTTGTATATTGAAGTTGAGGAATCTAATCAGTATTGAGAACTTTATCAGGAACGAATGGGAAGGGAAATAAATGAATGCTTTGTTTTTGTTTTTTAAAAAAACAATTTATAGTCTAACGACATATTAGGAATGCCAGGTAAAATATGTTTTCTTAATTGGATTACAGTGCTTTTCAGAACTTTAATAAGTATAAAATTTATATTTTGATAATTTAGCCATTCTTTTCTGCTATGTAGCTCTGGCTGGCCTTCAACTCACTATGTAGCCGTGGCTGACCTCGAGCTAGCAGTGAGTCTCTTGCCTCAGTCATCTGAGTGCAAGGATTATAGGCATGCACCACTACTCCTGGTGTAGACATTCAGTTTTTAAAATCTTCTGAGCATTTCCTTTGTAAGAGAGAAGTATGAACAAGGTCTATTTGATACATTAAAGTGTTAGTATGAAAATTATAGGAGGTCTTTTAAATTTAGATCTTCTATAAATATGGGTACACATATATTGCTGTGGTATGACATTTCTGGAAAAATACCCAGAAGGGGACCAGCTGGGTCGAATGGACCTCTAATCCTAGTTTTTTGAGGAGTTTCCACACTGATTTCCACAGTGGTTGCATCAGTCTACACTCCCGCCAACCATGGAGAAGTGTTCCTTTTTACTCACAGTGCTGCCAGCATTTGTTATCGGTAGATTTCTTGATGATAGCTGTTTTTTCTTGGATGAGATGGAATCTCGGTGTTTTAATTTGCATTTCTTGGTGTGTATAGTAGCGCAGTTTGTCATAGCTAGATCTTGGAAACAACGCAGTTGTCCATCACCTGCGGAATGGATAAAAAAGATGTGGTAGGGCCAGGGATACAGCTCAGAGGCACAGGTGCCTGCCTGGCAAGTGTAAGCTCCTGGGTTCGATCCCTGGTACTAAAAAAAAGGTGTGGTATTTTTGTACAGTGGAGTACTACTCACCTATAAAGAAAGACTCAAGGCTTTTATAGGTGAATTGGGGCAACTAGAGACCATACTCAAGTGAAGTAAACCAGACTCATGTGTAAACGTTGTATTGTCTCTGCAGTATAAGAAACTGAAAGAGTAAGTAAGGTCCAGAAGATAGCATAGATATTGTGAAAGAGAAAGAAACTGCTCAAAAGGAGAGAACCACTGGGGTGGGGAAAGGACAGAAGGGAAAAAATACATACGCACAGGCCAGCTAAAAAAATTGTGCTAATTTCTGTTAGTTCATTGAAAGGAACAGTGCTTACATTGTTTGACCAATCTTACATGCCTATATCTGGTAATCTGAGCAACTACTTTAGGATAATAATATGCAATATAGTAAGCATTGTTAATTTTCTATCATGTTTTGAAACTCTGTATTGTTTTTGTGTTTATTCCTCCGAAATTAAAAAAAACATCTTTTAAAATAGAAGTTCATGGGCTAGCTTCAATGCATCAGCCTTGCAAACAGCCAGAGCTCTTCAGTATCCTTTAGGACTAGATGCTTTATTGCTGCTGTTTCCATCTCTGCGCGGAGGAGAGCTGTCGGCCAGGCCATGTGTCGCGGTAAAGGGCCTGCCTCAGAGTTCAGGGCCCCTGCGCAGTGGGAAGGGACAGTGTGCACAGGAGTGTGCGGTGGTGCAGCTCTCCCTGGAGGAGTCTGAGAGCTTGATAGAGCAGTCTATCTTAAATAGCAATATTTACAGTCATGGCAGGGAAAGGAGGACTGGGATACTCGAGGTCCCAGAGGTTTGGAAATACATGACGTGTTGGAGAGGTGAGCAGTCCACTGTGGATGACCCCATTTCCCAGCGTGAGGGTAAAAGGGAGATTCCAGGAAGCTGAGCTTTGTACTTTTTGCTTGAAGGCTGTTATTTTCAGTCATTTTACTTTTGCTACATAAAGTTTGTGTATGTGGAAAGATAAACAACTCATGGACCTTAACCATTCTTGCAGTCAGTTCTATCCCACTTAAGCATATGACAATACAAGGAAGGGAATTACATTATTATAGATAATTACAGATAGATGCAGGTTTGACTTTTTAAGTGTATGTTTGACTTTTTAAATTATCACTTGTGCACAACCGATAAAAACAGTTGTCTTCACGTAGGTTGCGAACAGGAGGGAGCTCGTAGTAAGAAATGTTAATAAACATTTCTGTTTATGTTAATAAACAGAAAGAAGGGCTTCTGTTTCCAGAGTGCAGAAGGAGGGGGGTCTGAGGGATGCTGTGCAGGTAACAGTAACTCATTGCTAGGACTTGGCTCCAGCCAGGCTGGGGTGAATCGCACCAGTGCTGCTGCCTGCGCCTCCCCATCTCCGCCACAGGCATCTGCCACCTCTCTGCTGCAGTGGTACCATGCGTTAGCATCCTCCTCTTCAGCAGAACATTTCCCTGTGGCTGTCTGGCATGGAGCCATTCCTCTCTGAAATTGCTGCTCAAAACACCCACTTTTTAAAAACTAACAGGTATACCTCAGATACCCTGGCCCTCATATTCATTGCCTTTGATCAGCACATCCTTACAGCCTTGCTTCCATTCCTTAATTTTTTTTTTTTTTTTTTTTTTGTCTTTTTGAGACAAGGTCTACTATACAGCTCAGGCTAGTCTTGAACTCAAAACGATCCTCCTGCCTCAGCCTCCTGAGCCATCCCTGAATATAAACAATGAAACTCAACTTAGTGAAAGGAGGAGAGAAAAAAGTAACTGTTACTTGGTAATAAAAAATAATTTTAAAAATCCATGTTGGGCGTCTTTACAATGTTGTTGCATCCAGAGGATGACTTCAGACAGTTACGGACATCACTAACATTTCCTTTTCCACATAGATGAACATCAGCTTCTTTTGATCTTCCTCTTTCAGAAGTTCTTTTATGGGTTTCTGCTTTTGGTT
Organism: Dinomys branickii; assembly: GCA_004027595.1. Lineage (NCBI taxonomy): Eukaryota > Metazoa > Chordata > Mammalia > Rodentia > Dinomyidae > Dinomys > Dinomys branickii. The sequence goes on along the minus strand of PVLD010005075.1, from coordinate 15,297 downwards.
TCTCTTTTATCTGCTTATTTAAAGGGGTCAGTTCCTCAGATTGCTGAGATGCTTTGTGCAGATGCAAGCAGACTTTGATGACTTTGATAAGACAGTTTAATGAAGCTTTCCTTCCTTTGTCCCCCACCCCCAAATGAAGTCTTAGGAGCAGGATGTAGCTCAGTGGTAGAGCGCTTGCCTGGTGGGTGGGAGGCCCTGTGTTTGATCTCCAGTACCTGAAGAAAATGAAGGGAAGGGAAGAGGAAGTGGAAGGAAAGGAAAGGCAGATCTTGCTCCATTGCCCATGCTGGCCTTAAATTCTTATGCTCAAATGATCTTCCTCCCTCAGCCTCCTGAGTAGCCTGTCCCTGCACCTGGCTATTTTATCTTTTTATGTACTTCTTAATGTTAAGCAGTTGGACTGTGCTAATACTTAGATTTGCATAGGACACTGGACTGGTTGTTTGAGACAATCATTTATAATTAATATCTCATAACTATTCATAAAATAATTTAAAATCAGATAATCTTGCAAAATCTTATAAATGAGACAACTAACATAGCATAAAAGAAGTTAACATATTTGTGCCCAGTAACACAAGTTAAACCTAGAAAGTCCAGAAAGTCTCTCAGTTCTACTCCAGTGTCTTAGGTTGTCTTTCCTTGTTTTGTTTTGCTTTGTTTTTAACTAATTTTGAATTAAATGGATATATTCCTCTTGTAAATACTTAAAACATAAATATTTTAAGGCCCCTACCTCCACCTGGACCATAGCTTTCTCCCTAGCAGTAATTACTATTCTGACCTTGGTATATGCTGTATTAGTGCTTACTTTATGTTTGTTTACATTGTTTATACACACACACACACATACACATTGTGTGAGCATATGCATATAGGTGTTACCTAAATTATTTTTTACTAGTGAATTTTGTTTTTTGAGACAGGGTCTCACTATGCAGTTCAGGCTGGCCTTGAGCTCACTTTGTAGCCCAGGCTGGTCTCGAACTTGCAGCGATCCTCCTGCCTCAGCCTCCTGAGTGCTGGGATTACAGGAGTGCACCACCACACCCGGCACTAGTGAAGTTTTAAGTACACCCTGCCGTGTGTACACATGGATTACTTTTTACAGATGTGTGCTTTACCTGTGTACCTGGCAGCAGGTCTGCCTCGTAGCCGGCTCATGAGGGGTGTGCCCATTGGCTCCTTCTGTGGCTAAGTGCTCAGGACACTCTACCTTCAAGAAGTCTATGTTATGCTTACAAAGCTTAAAGACATTGTTGGTACAACAGTGACTAATGTTATTAGTTACTGTATAGCATAACAATAACGTGAACTGACAAGTATCATTAAAAACAATGTAGCAATTCTAAATACATTATTTAATCTTCTTTGATGTTATTTGTTTTATTTTGTATTTGTTTAGGTTAAAAGTACTTTGATTTGATTCCACTTCATTTGACCCAAAGTAGAGTATCAAAGCTTTATAACTAAGATCCCAATTATCTTTTAATTTATGTAAGATTTGGGCCTAGCTTCAAATTAAAATGTCAGTCTGTTAACATCTTTTTTTTCTGAATTTAAGCTGCAAGTATCCAGGTATTGTAGATGCTGAAGAAATTAACTGCAGACAGCTATTATCCATGATTTTTAAATATAAGAAAAAGCTTTGGCCAGGCATGGTGGTGCATGCCTATAATCCCAGCATTCTGGGAGGCTGAGGCAGGAGGATCCTTGCAAGTTTGAGACCAGCCTGGGCTACATAGTGAGACTTTGTCTCAAAAAAAAAAGCTCCCTCCCAAAAAAAGGAGAAAAACTTTTGTTGTTTTAGAATTGCCTCAGATAGGGCCAGGGATATAGCTCAGTGGCATAAGTGCTTGCCTTGCAAGCCTAAGGTCATGAGTTTGATTCATGGTACCAAAACAAAAAACAAATAAAAAAATAGAATTGCCTCAGACACAGCATCGATGAAAAACATTGAACACTTTCAGATGTTTATTCAGTAGCCAGCTCTGACCTTCTCTGGACTCAGTAACAGCATCTGAAGAGAAGGAATCCTGGGTCACGTGACTTCTCGTTAAAGAAACCAGGTCCCAGTTCTGACTTTACCTTGTTCCCAGAGAGCGTAGTCTGTGCCCGGCACAGTTATCTGTGGTGATCACTCAGTCACTCAGATGATTATACCAGCTCTAAACAGTGAGAGAGATTTTACATGAAATGAGATTAATATTCCTTGAGACCAAGTACTATAAAATAATTATTTTCCCAGTATGGTCATTTATTACAGTTAAAGGAATATGCTATAAAACATGTGGATATTCTTCATTTGCTCCTTGCATACAGCGAACAGATTTATATCCTTTCAATATTATCAAACCGTAGAGCTTAAATGCTTCCTTTTGTAATTGTTATAATTTATAATAATTTTAGCAATAATGCATGTTTAAATATGTGAAATTGTTACGAACTACTAAAAGGGGAGTCTGGTTCTTACCAGCCCTGTACTAGTTTACGTTAAAGCACTAAGTGAGCAATTTCATATATTTAACCTCTTTAAACTTAGCGCAATATTTTCTACTGCATATGATAAATTATTTGCAAATCGTAAGTATGAGATACTGTATAATTTTGAAGTGATAACTACTCAAAGTATATCCTAGAGGGAAATAGTCTAGGTTGAGAGATCATAAAGAACATTCAGCTTTATTGGACTTTTTAAAAAATTAATTTTATTGGTGCATTTTACATACTTATACTGATAATATTCATCATGGGGAAATTGCGCCCATACATGATAAATCTTGATTCTTCTTTTTTTTCCTATTCCCCGCCCTTTCAACCTTATTTGACTTTTTAATAAGTTTTTTTCTGTGACATATCTTTTTTTTTTTGGTCTTTTTGAGACAGGGTCTCACAGTGCAGTTGAGGCTGGCCTCAAACTCCCCATGATCCTCCGGCCTCAGCCTCCTGAGTGCCGGGATTACAGGTGTTCACCACCATGCCTGGCAAATTGTTCGTTTGGTTTGGTTTGGTTTGGTTTGACGCTGAGAATCGGACTCAGGACCTTACACTTGCCAGGCAGATGTTTGTGCAACTGCACTGCATCCCAGACCCTTCTGTGACGTATCTTTAAAAGCTATCTTTTAAAACCAAATACCAGGCTTTACGGTTCCTTGAGAAAGAATAAAACTACATACAGATATTTGTGATTTCTTTCTGTTGACTCCACAATGGCAGGCTGTGGTCTCCATCATGTGGATCTGAAGCCTGTCAGGCATCAGACATTATTAAGGCCTGTGCTAGAAACCATGGAACATGGCTTAAAAACTAGCCTGGGTTTCAGGGTCTTGTACTCAAATGAAAGAGAAAAACACATTGATAATACGATTTGAATGTTGAACATGTAAAACCCAGTTATAGTTCTTTTCCTTATATTTCCTGTTTTATGATTTCAGTTTTAGATCCTGGCTGTCATTACAGAGTTACTAATATGTAAAGTTTAGCATTCGTTCTACTAAGGAGAAGTTTCTTGGAGAAGAAAATGATAATCAGGATGTTTTAAATGAGATGAAAACTAGTAAACATGAAGATCATTCTATGAAGGGTCAGAAAAGCTCTAGTCGCCCTGGGAAGCAGAAACGGGAAAGGGAATCAAGTAGGTAGCAGCGGGTCGCCAGGGGTGCTTCCTCACAGATGCGCCACTTTCTGAGAAGAGGAAAAGACTGGTGTGATACATCCGAGGAAACCTGAGTGAGGAGGGTTTTCTATGCCCAGAGGAGAGGAAGCTAATAACCAGTGTGAAGGGGGTAGTACCTAGTAGTGCATAGTTGGGAACAGTTTCTCTGGGGACATTGTAGGACCTTTAGAGCTGAAGAGATCTTTAAAGTACTAGGTGATTAATGTCAGAAGATGCTATGAGACTCACTGAGAAGTACCCGTGAACTGAGAGCCCAGCACTTTAACGTGTAACCACCTCAATAGTCTCCCTGTAATCTTCCCTTTCCTGGCTGCTTGGTACTTTCTCCGAGCCTCCTCTCCAAAACAGTGTCTTGGTAATTGTTTCCTCCGCCCCTCAACATTAGAATGCAAACTCCACGCAGTTAAGAATATGTCTCTCTCTTTACAGCTATATGCTCAGTGCCAAGAAAAATGTTTTACAGACAAATTTTGGATCTAGTCATCAGTGTTTTGAAGTACAGCTTCTAAATTTCATATATGGAACGAATAAAAGAGGGTCAAATAAATTTGTCAGGGACCTCCGACATCATGCTGCCCATGGAACCTTCAGTACCGGTCTCTGAAAGATTCTTTCTTCAGTCTTGCCTTAGCCTTGGGAGTGATGATTTTGACTGAGTGCTTTTCTACTTTCTTATTTTTGGAATCCAAAGGATATAATTTTTACTATCTTCTGGGATGACAACATTTATCTGGTCCAATCTCTCGCCTAATACAAGAATTCTTTCTATGGCGTGTATTTCCATGATATCATCCAGGGATAAAAAGCACACTGTTGTAATGTGACTGTGTGTGTATGTGTGCGTGTGTGTGTGTGTGTGTGTGTGTGTGTGTGTGTATGTTCCAACAAGTGTTTATTAAATACCTGCTATATAGTAGGCTAAGGATGCAGTGATAAAAAGTTACATTCCTGACTCAGGACTTGGGGTGTGGTGAAATTTCGCTAGCAGCAAATGAAGTCTATCAACTCTTTCCCTGAGTAATGGGAAGAAATAAACAATGGAAGTGAACTTCCACTCAAACATCTACTTTTTAGTTTGTGAGGCTTTAAAATTCAACCCAATCCAATTCAGCAGATACTGGCTGAGCTTCTCTAGCCTTTGGCTAGATTCTGAGGCATGAAAGCCGTGTCAAACGCAGTCCCTACTCCCAGAAAATACAAGTGCATAAATACTACTGTGTATAGCCCTCCCCTGATGTCCATTAGGAATTGGTTTCTGAGACCCTGGGTACCAAAATCAGAGGACACTTACGTGCCACGTTTAAAAAATAGTGTGTTAGGGCTGGGGATATAGCTCAGTGAAATAAGTGCTTGCCTGGCAAGCGCAAGGTCCTGAGTTCAATCCCCAGTACCACCAAAAAAATATATATACAGTGTGTTAGAGGGGTCAGGGATTTCACTCAGTGGCACAGTACCTGCCTAGTAGGCATGAGATCCTGAGTTTGATTCCCAGTACTCCCCCCAAAATAGTGTATTCAAATATAACTTACACACATCCTCCCAGATACTTTAAATCATCTCTGCATTACCATACTTAATATAAATGTTCATATATATACCCTGTTTAATGAGTAATGAGAAGAAAAAGTCTAGTTCAGGTGCAAAAAAAAAAAAAAATTACATATCTCCTATCCATAGTTGGTTGAATTTTTGGATGTAGAACCCAAAAAACGAAGAACAACTTTCACTGTTGGTAATGGGTGGTTGGGGGGACTCTAAGGGTGAGACCCAGGAGTGCCCACCGCTGAGCTACACCCTCAGCCCTTTCTCTTCTTTATTGTGAGATGGGGGTCTCACTAAACTGCCCAGGCCGGCCTTGAACCCTCCATCTTCGTGGCTCAGCCTCCCAAGTAGCTGGGATTACAGGCGTGTACCACTAGGCCGAGTCTGTAACTTTTTAAGTGATTTATTCTTTTGGATAGTGCTACCTACTGTAACCTTTTTTCCTCATGCTAAACTAAAATCTACCACTACTTAATTTCTCTTTGTTCATCCCACTTTTGTCCTCTGCATTCTTCATTTCTTTAACCTGTTAACATTTATTGAGCAGCTACCATGTGGCCAGACTTTGCCAAGTTCTCATAGACAAGCAAGACATGATCCATACCTCTAAAAAGAGGAAGATATATACTCCTGCAGCACTGAGGAACTTGTTTCACTTCTTTGAGCTTAGTTTCCTCGCCTGTACATCAAGGGTAGTGTTACTACCTATTCCTGCCCCTGTTGTGAAGATTAAATAAGTATGCTGTGTACCTAACACAGAACCTACTACATGGTACTCAACACATGCTATCTATTATTGTTCCTGCACTTTAAACTGGGTGTGCAGATAAGTACAGCTTTTGCAGAGTTGGTATGAGTGACCAGACAAATAAGCACACGGAGCTGTGTGATGTTCTGGAGGGACGCCTAACCTTGTCTGGGGAGAGCAGAGACACTGCGCAGGAGAGGAGGTGTACAGTCAGTGATGGAAGGGCTGAACAGTGGGGTGGGTGGGGGAGAGGGGACTCGGGAAAGAGTTTGCAGACGTTTGTCAGGGCTCTTCTGCTGCTTAGATTGACTGCTTCCAGGAAAGCAGGAATGTGACTTCATCCAGTGCCATGCTCAGTAAGCAAGGATGTATTACAGAGGCAGTGGGAACTGACCGACACTTCCAGCTTTGGGAAACTGCTCCGGCAGCGTAGACAAGGGAAGCAAGGAAAAGGCAGGAAACTAGTTAGAATGCTATTACTGTGTTCCTGCTGGGAATGTCCTAAGTTGGGGAAGGGATATAGCAGAACAAGGGACTAATTCCAGAAAGAGTTAGGACTTAACGACCAGTTGATGCGGATACAGGAGGAAAGAACGGGGCATGGCATCCAATGGAATTTTTTTAAATTTTAAAAACAGTAGTAAAAAAACGAACAATAGCAGCATACCAACATCACAGACCTAAACAAAGCAAGAACATCAAAAGTGATACAGGGTTTCAAAACAAAATGATAGGAATTAAGAGTGCTTGTTATATTACATATTGTTATCTTCAGCTATGTTGCTCAGGTTACCAGATGTAAGAATGGAAGACTGTTCAAACCATTAAAGAGAATAAAAAATAATTATTAAATGAAACATTGGAGAAAATAGAGTTTCACTAGACAAGGTGGTAGGAATTCACCAATGGTCTGTTGCATATTGCTGTCTCCAAATGAGTTGCTCAGGTTACCAGGTATAAGCATGCAAAATTGGTCTAATTATAAAATATTTTAAGCGTTACCTGTTCCTCCCAGTATACTGCCAGGCATCAGCAGTAGTTGTCCCAGCTGTCCTTATCTGTATATTTTGTCCTCCTTTTCTCTGCTTTCCCTCATCCCAGTAGTTCCTTTCTTTGAAAAATTTCTTTCCCTTTCATATCATCTATTGTACGTTTTGAGTTTTATGTACTCTTTCAGGTTCCTACACCTGGGAGACAACTGGAAACAACCCGAATGCCCATCAACTGAGGAATGGATAAAAAAGATGTGTTTCTGTACAATGGAGTATATTTCCCATTGTATAGGGGAAAAAAAAGATAAATTCAAGGCTTTTGTAGGTAAATGGATGCAACTAGAGACCATACTCATAAGTGAAATAAATCGGACCCACATGTGTAAACACCAAGGTAACTCTTAAATGATTACCTTAAATGAGTGAAGTGTGCCAAGTTAGTTCACAGGGAGAATGGGCCAGGGGTACCAACACTGAAACCATGGACATGGCTGAGTAAAGTTAGGCACTCAAGTAGTAGACCAAGAATTTAGGCGAGACCTAGAACTTCAGGTGTGTGATTTGTCAACAGGTGTTAGCTGTGTCTAGCACATGTGTGGTACATAGAGGAGGACCAACATTACAGGATGATCAAACAGCTCATAATATCCACAGAAAATGAATGTCCACACACATCAGTGGAAAATCAAGAAAGTACCGTCCCAGAAACAGAGCAAGGTTAAAAAAGCCAACAGTCACAAATGCTAAGAGTGAATGGAGAAAATTGGATGGAGCAACTATGAAGTCATTGTGCAAGAGCTGTTCCATGCAGGGAAGGGGCCAGAATCTGCCTTGCAAGAGATGGTGGAGCAGATAGGGAGAGAGTAAGGAAGGCGAGGGGGAGGTGCCTTCGAGAAGCTGTGAAGGGGAGAGGAGATAATGCAAATGCTGCAGGGCAAATATTTAAAGATAATGGAGACTTGACCTCCTTTCTTTGTTAACAGATAAAGAGTCTGGAAAAAGGGAGAGTTAGAAACACAGGACAGAGTGTAAATAAGTAATCACATGGGATTCCTGAGAAGGCTGGAGTGATGACATCCAGGAATGTCACCTCTCCTAAGTACAGCTCTGTGGATACACAGGCATCTGAAAGGGTCTGAAATAATAGATGGGTAATCTGAAGGCCCTGAGAGCCCGTGAGAGCAGTGAAGGCAGCGTTGGTGGGGCTGTGGTATAGAAACCTTACGCCAAGTTTGCCACCTGCCCCCAAACCAGTGTTCAGAACTCTGGGTCGCTGGGCATGGTGGCACATGTAATCCAGCACTGGGGAGGTTGAGGCAGGAGGATCCCCGTGAGTTTGAGGCCAGGCTGGGCTACAAAGTGAGCTCAAGGCCATCCTGAACTGGATAGCGAGACCCTGTCTCAAAAAGACAAAAAAAAAAAAAAAAGAACTATGGAATACATTTTTGTTTTAATTTCATTTCTTTGTCTTTTGTCTTGTTCTCCCCCCCCCTCACCTTTTCTAACTCGTATCTTGAATATTTTGTTTCCTTGTCAGATATTGAAATTCTCTTGGAACTAAAATAGCGAATAAAGAGGCACAAAACAAGCTAAGATACTGCTTCTAGAATTTGATAAATTTACATGACTGAAAATTACTTTTTCAGCTTGACTAATGTTCCATTTTAGGCTGTTTATTGGATCCATAATAAGTTTTGAGTAAATTCTCATATTTTGACCAACTGGATTCATTATTAAGAATAATACCACCACACACCTGTAATCCCAGCACTTGGGAGACTGAGGCAGGAAGATTGCTGCATATTTGAGGCCAACCTGGGCTACAAAGTGAGTTCAAGGCCAGCCTGAACTGCTCAGTGAACCCTGTCTCAAAAAGACAACACAACAAAACCCTTAAAATCTAGCTAATAACATTTTTCAAATGGTCTTCTCTTCTTTGATTACAGAACTTCAAAAGGGAGGCATCCTGGCTCAACAGAAAGCACAGAAAAACCTGTAAACAGACAAACCCTATTTCTGCCTCTTACTGTGTAGCTTTGGAAAAATTACTTGCAGCTTAGAGGTAATACTGCTTAATTCTTAGCACAAATAAGACAAAATACATTCAGTGCCTGGCATATAAGTTGCCCAGTAAGTTCACCCTACCATTATTAATGTGACAGTTTATGTACTATTTTGCACTTAGTAAGAGCTCCAATATTCTTTTTCTTTTTTAAAAATAAAATTTCTAAAAATTAAAAATATATAGGACTGCTACTGACAGCATTGCCAGCTAGATATTTATGATTCTTCCACAGCTAAACAAGATGCTAAAGTACAAAAAGAAAAAAAAACTTAAGTCTGTAGTGGTGATTGTAAGAAAATAAAACCCAAAGATTTGTACCCATCCCTGACAAAAATAAATAATATAAAACAAACACCACACAGAAACCAGAGAGGTCCCTAACTGAAGAACTATGGTTATTTTTGAGGGCACATGCAAAGATCAGGAATGTAGAACCAAATATTATAGAGTGTCCAGAAGCTGAGGAAACCAGTACTCAAGGCCCACCCATGTTGGGGAGCTTATTCTGAGGTACTCCCTACACCCACCAAATGAAACTGATGCTTGAGGCTACAGCCTCAGTGAAGCAGTGACTGGGAAAATCCCCTTCAGTAACACGAGTGAAGGAGGAGGCCTGTTTCTGTTACAACTTCAAGCAGAAAACAATAAGAAGAATGTGTAACGTGTTCTCACATGGGTGTAGGCTTGAGAGTCACATATTCCTATTGTCAGAACCAATAAATTAAAACAACCTGGGGTTCATAGTACATCTTGGCCCCCAGCAGAAACAATTAGAAATCTTTTCCATTGGAAAGCATTCTTTAAGGCCCTCAGGACTTTTTTTTCAAAACAAATGTAGTCAAATCTAAATTCACAATAAAAATGAAATGCACAAGGAATAAGAAACAATAAACAACAGATTTAGACCTTAAGGATGTCAAATATTAGCATTATACTACCATACACAGAATATGAAATAACTAAAAATTTATAAATAAATTGAAACTGTAAAGAAAATGGAACTACCATTACATGGCCAGGCAGATTTTACAAAGAACCAAATAGAGCCAGTAGGAAAAAAAATAATCATTGTAATTTAAAAAGCAACATAGGCTAGAAACCAGATAAATCACAGTTGTTGAGAGGATTAATGAATTGGAAGCAAATATGAAGACGTTACCCAAAATGCATTATAAATTCTAAGGCAGATGGAGCTGAGGAAGGAAAGGTAAAGAGCCATGAAGGGCATAATGAAAAAGAATAGGAAGTGGGAACATTGAAGTGAATTATATGCATAGAATATGCATGACATATGAATTATATGCATATATATGAATTACATGCACGTTAAATCCTTCAGAATTGAGGGAAACATCATTTCTCATATTCAGGAGGCCCAGTGAATCCCAAGAATGATAAATTTTTAAAATTCTTGTGCTGGGCATGGTGGTGCACACCTGTAAGCCCAGCACTAGGGAGCCTGAGATAGGAGGATCGCTGTGAATTTGACACCAGCCTGAGCTACACAGTTCAAGGCCAGCCTGAATGACACAGCAAGACCATCTCAAAAAAAATTCATACTTTATTGTAGTAAAACTTCATGACCACAAAAACAAATAGAATATATTGGTTGAAGGACAGAGAGAAGATGATCACCCTCCAAAAATGATTAGAACAGCAGCAAAAGAAATCAGAAGGCAGTGAGATAATAGCTTCAAAGTGCAAACAACATAACTTTTAATTTATGTACCCAGCAAAACTGTCTTTCAAAAATGACAGTGAAGTGAAAACACTTTTGGATACTCAAAAATACTTTGTGTGATAAAATAAAGCAATAATAACAAAATAGGTATCTTCCTACATGTCCCTTTTACATATGGCCAAGAGGATAAAATCCTAACAAACTGTCTTTTTTTAACAGGTGGAGGCTCCATATTAATATTTTAAGGAGATAACTCGTAACAGTACCAGCTAGACCGCTGGTGGCAAACCTGCGGTACACAAGCCACAGTGGGTGCACCGAGCCCTCTGTGAGCGTGAAGGCCAAGTCGCCCCAACAGCTGAGCATTGGATAACAGTTGTTTTTTTAGAACCAAAATCTCAGTATTCAGGTTTAATTGCAGGGTTGGCACTTCGCAAAAAATAAGTGGTTTGGGGTTGCCATTTTGGCACTATTCTCTAAAAGTTTTGCCATTACTGAGCTAGACACTGCTATAGTATCACAATGAAATGGAAAGAAGAGAAAACTTTGTTGTATAGGATGATGTTCCCTACAACAGTTGTTTTTAGGGTATGCCTTTTTTAGAGGCTATGGTACTCTTTTGAACATCTCTGCATGTACACATATTAGATCAATGTAAATGTATGACATAAATTATATAAAATATCAAGGAAAATTTATGTTCCAGTTCCATAGGCAAGCAATAATGATACACACTGCAGTATCTCAGGAAAATTCTTTCAGATTTATCCTGATTTACAAGGCAGTAACATTCAACATTTCATTTGAAAAATATGACAGATACTTCATTTGAGATAAACAATGACTTTAGTATTAGTAAGACATTTAACCACTTACTCATCTCTTCTTAACATACTTAGATAATTCCTGCTGATATCAGAAACTATTTAGCTTACTCAGCCAGAACTTAAAGTGGGCACTGTGGAATTCCCTACTGGGTACCTTTTCTCAAAACATTGTAAAATGTACAGAAGAATCCACAAATGTGTCACCCTTCTTATTGAATTACATGTATAGCTCAGTAACACAGGAAAATAGATAATTTTGTATCATTTATATAAAATTACTCTTTCAACTTGAATGTGATGCATAGAGAGGTATTTTATGGTCCACTAATACATATACAGTACATAGAATAGGGTTTTTTTTCTGGCATCATCAATAAAACTTTCAATGAAGTTTTCATTGTTCTAGTAGCAACAGTAAAAGGCTAGCAATAGTAAGCAGGAGAAGATATAACAGAAAAATAAAAGAAGGGTTTAAGGCAGCAGAGCTCAACAAGTGAAATACTTTCAGATTCCAACCCTCATTTCACTGTGGCTATTGCTTTGACTTCTAGGCAAGGTGATAACAAGACAAAACTACTTTGAGCCTTTTGAATTTAAAGTCTGTGGAGCCAGGCGTGGTGGCACATGCCTGTAATCCCAGCACTTGGAAGGCTGAGGCAGGAGGATTGTTGCAAGTTCAAGACCAGCTTGGCTATAAAGTTAGCTCAAGGCCAACCTGAACTACATAGTGAGACCCTGTCTCAAAAAAAAAAGTCTGTGATACTATATATTGTACCTACAATGAATGGTATTAACACTCAGTTCATGAAAACTAATATGACGTCTCACTTCATAAAGATATTCTTTGAAAAACAGGCTATTCACTGAATAAAGACCTGGATAAGAAAGCAGAAAACAATAGCAAAATAGCAAACACAAAATTTAGACATGCTTAGTAAATATTTGCCATTAACTATTACTTTGACCAAATCATTACATTTTTGTGCCTCAGCTTTTTCCTCCTATGTTAAAATGATAACTCCTACAGTTGCCTAATTAGCAAGAGTAACATGTCAGTGTTTGAAAAGTACTCTACTTTTTTTTGGTACAAGAATCGAACTCAGGACCTTGTGCTTGCCAGGCAGGTGCTTGTGTCTCTGAGGTATATCCCTGGCCCTGGAAAGTCCTCCTAGCAAAACTCCCACAAAACAGAATTAAGTTAAAAAGTATGTACTATTTTTTAAAGAGAGAAATTAAAAGAAGTGAGAAAAGACTTACACTTTATTAAGTTTGGATTGTGCCTTGAGCAAGTTAGGCTTTCACTGAAAGGGCCATAGGCTTTGAAAAAAAATGAAGCCACAAAACTGCAGAAACTCTGTAGTAGTCATGTGCCTGGAAATGGTAAAACTGGTTTATGACTTGGGGCTAAGTAAGAAAATTGAGATAGTGTCTGTTGAATAATGTGATCTTCTCTAGAATTGCTGATATTTGTTCCACTAATTGGAGCATACCATCGAGGTGTAAATACATGCAAATATACATATATATGTAAAAATAAAATATTTGAAACTCAGAAGCCATCAATATCTGAAATGGGGAAAACCTCTTTATCAGGTAAAACCTCACTTATGTTTTCAGGCTTTTCCAATTATGTTCATGGCCTCTACCAAAAATGGTAATCGTTGGTAAAACTGGGACAAATCTGAAGTTTGTTTACAGAAGAGACCATGTCCACATAGCTGTCCTTGATCAGTGTGTCGGGCACCTATGTTATGATTTGTGTCTGGATGTCCCCCAATGCCTCATGTGGTTATGGAGAGGTGAGGTTTTCAGTGGTGGCTGAACCTACAGTTTGTGATTGATTCATTGTGTAATACTGGGATTAAGGGTACAAGTGCTATACCTGCTATAGGCTGTAAAGGACAGAAAGAGGCTGGCTCTCTCTCACTGCTTTGCTGTCTTCTGCTTCCATGAACTGTTGTCCACTTGCCGTGTGCCACCCTGCCTTGGAGCCAGCCAATTATGAACTGAAACCTCTATAGACTATCAGCTTAATAAACCTTTCCTCCTTTAACTTTGGGTGTCCAGTGTTTTCTCTCAGCAACAAGAGAAAAGTAAGAATTTGATGCCAGAGAAGTGGGGTTATGGCTGTGATTATCCCAGACCATGTGGTTCAGGAGCCTTTGGGAATCACTTATGGGAAGAGTTTGGAAAGCTTCAGAGATGCTAGCTGAAAAGGTAGATTTTGAACCCCTTTTAGCCTGGGAGATTCTGGTCAGAGCTTAGAAAGCCGGAAGTCTGATAGGAATCCTATCAATAAAGACCAGCGTTGGGAGGCTGCTGGGAAGAAGGGCTGCATTGGCTGTTGGATTGCAGACAGTGTGTGTTATGGCTTGTTGGAAAATTTGTTTGTATTTTGCTCATGTTCAGAGACCTTGCCTGAGACTGAGATTAAGGGTGGCAGACTAATCTGGCAGAAGAAATTTTAAGGCAGTCTAATGTTGAGGTGGTGGCATGGCTACTGTGGGAAGCTTTTAGCCAGATTTATATTGAGAATCAAGAGCAAAGAGGCCAGCAGAATGATTTAAAACATTGTGAGTTTGGCCAGAAAGGAAGCTCCAGTAAAACTGTGGACTGCAAAGATAGAAGAGATTTTGACTTCTGAGAAGGAATGGGAGAATAGAAAAGATGGCCTGAGGGCATCACAAGAGGCAGCTGGACTCAACTCTTTGCAGCCTCAAAATTGCAAAAGTGAAAGACTGAGAAGAAAGCCCCAGTGCACTGTGTTCCAGAATGGCAGCAACTGAAAAATGTTCCAGAATGGTGGTAGCACAGATAATTTGTTCTTCAGAATTGGATTCAGAGTGCTCAGAAGTCCAAGCATTCAACCCCTAGAGCCAAGATAGAGGGAAGCCTGGCTACAGCTCCAGCTGGCAGGAGACCTTGACATCATCCACATGGTGCTGGTTTTGAGTGCATGTAGAGTGGAAGTGGTGTGGTACCAGGAAGGCTTCCACCCAGATTTCAGAATGTCTGGAAGGCTGGGCAGTGTGCCCCTGAGAGGGCTGTGTGTGAAGTCAAAGGTGCAGAGGAGACCCCACAAGACCAGAGAAGCCAGGAACATGGATCATCCGAGGAAAACTGCAAGGAGGCAGCAGAACAGGCCCAAGAGAGAAGCCATGGGAACTACAACCACCAGCAGAGCCATAGGGACAGAGCTACCCAAGCCCTTTGGAGTTCACATCTTGCCACAGATTGCTTTGGATACCACATGTGGAACTACAGGATTTAATATTTGCCCTGCTGGGTTTTGGACTTGCTTTGGTCCTCTTCCTTTGTATCTCACTGTTTGTCATTTGGACTAGAAATATCTACCTTGTGTCACTGAATGTTGGAAGTGTTTCACTTTCTTTTCACTTGTACAGGAACTCACAGCTTAGAGTTTTCCTTACATCTCAGAGGCTTGGGGCTTGGAGTTTTCAGCAATGGTGAAACTTTTGGACTTTGGGAACTCTTATAGATGGACTAAATGCCTTTGTATAAAGGAATGTGTATGAGTCTTTGGGGGGCCAGGGTTGGAAGGTTATGGTTTATGTCTGGATGTCCTCTCAAAGGCTCATGTGGTCATGGAGGGGGTTTTTTGGAGGTAGCCAAATCTAGAGTTTATGATTGAGTCATAATCTAATCCTGAGGGGCTGGGGATATAGCTCAGTGGAATAAGCGCTTGCCTAGCAAGCGCAGGGTCCTGAGTTCGATCCCCAGTACCGAAAAAAAAAAAAAAAAAAAA